>JAIUZE010070577.1:0-21830 GCA_022085475.1 Heliosperma pusillum | reverse complement strand
AAGACCGAGGCTTGGATGCGAAACGTTTATCGCATGTCGAACCGGAAAATGTGATTTCGGGATTCTGGCCAGATTTAGACTAGGACCGGGTATTTATATCGTCGTTCTACCAGGAGGAAAATTAGTCTACATATACGAAATGAATTGAATCGTGTATGAGTTCAGGGAAATGTTTATCCCGTGGATGCCTGTTAATCAGACTTGCCATGTACACGATGCTAGTGCGTTTCATTTACCGTGAGAGTTGTCGTCTTGTGTCGTTCTTGAATGCGTGATTTCATGATATTGTTCATGGTCATTGCATGATTGGACACCGTCATTGTCTTGGTTCGTGAATGGAGGATAATATGTTGGATTTATTGTGATCATCGCATGACTTGACTTGGTTTGTCTGTCGAGTCTCAATCTTATCAATCTTATACCGCTAACGGTGAGATGCCAGCCCTAGTGAGCGTATTCGATTGCCTAAGAGTGTCTTTCCCGAGTCGTTGAATAACATGATGGTTACGGATTTGATTTCCACATGATCTTATCATTATATCTCGTATTGCCTATCTATTTTTATCGTAACTCACATGGATATGTATATATATGCATGATTTTACTTTTGTATTTCATTATATGTACGTTTAATGTGATATGGCTGGGAGAACCCGGAGTTACTCCCCACTGATTGTGGCGTTCATGTTTTTCATGAATGAACAGGTTGCTTGCATGGACGGCTTTTTGCTTATGCTATTTTGGGGTTCGGGTGTGAGCTAGCGGGCGTTGTCCCTGGATGAAACACCTCTAGACGTTGATTAGCTAGTTGCTTATGACTTTGTTGTTGGTTAACATTTTGAGAGACTACGTCTCTTGTAGTATTTTATATTTGGTTTGTAATTACTGACATTCCTCGTATTTCTATCTTGCATGTATAAAAGTTTTTAAAAACTATCATATTTCCGCTTTATAATTCACATGCTTGTATGTTTTATATTTCCGCATTCGCGAGGGTTGTCACAGAATAAGTGTGATGTAATTATGGATTCTTTAGCTAGAATATGTGTCCTTGGATTGAGCAAATTTCATGTTGTATTTCATCATGGGAAATAGGACTTAAGCTCTAGGATGAATCCTAATAGTGATAATGTATCCTCTCTTAGTGGTTTTAGATTTGGAGCTTGGTATTGTAGTGCTATTTTGAGAATTGAGTTGATCATGATAATAGTTCGTTGTTGTTGGGTATTATAACGGTTGCTTGGTATGTCATTTGGGATTTAGATGTCTCTAATTGGTGGATTCTAAAAGAGACTTTGCTTTAGGGAAATTGAGCCGGTACCCAAAGTTTGAGGAGTATTGTCATAAATGAAAATCGATTCATTTTGAGTTTTAGATGAACTAGATGATTTGAATGGTTGTCTGATTGCCAAGTGATTGGTCATTTGTGGTTTGGAATTAGTAATTCTCTTTTATTCTAAAGGAACCATAGTTTGCTAATGTGAATATTTATATTTGAGGCTTCGAGCGTAGTAATGATCGAATTAAGGATGTTCTGGCGTATTAAAGAATTATTATAACCGATAATGGATTGTGGATTTTCCCTTGTCGTGAGACTTTGGATGAGGCTAGTTGAATCTTAGATAATTATGTTTGGTTGCGTGGATTGTGTTTTGATTTTCGAGGATGAGAAAGTTCATTGT
The DNA here is from genome assembly GCA_022085475.1 of Heliosperma pusillum. Lineage (NCBI taxonomy): Eukaryota > Viridiplantae > Streptophyta > Magnoliopsida > Caryophyllales > Caryophyllaceae > Heliosperma > Heliosperma pusillum. Next base: position 20,148 of record JAIUZE010070577.1, on the reverse strand, counting down.
AAATTTAGGATAATGAGTTTGAAGTAAATTGGATTAAAGGATTTCATGGTAAGTCCTTTACTTTGTTGTTGTTAGCGATCATGTTTCCATAGATAAATATTTTGTTGGTAGTTTCTAGTAAGAGTTTTGATGAAACTAAGAAGATTAGAGTGCGTAATAAATCTTTCAAGTGGATTGTTAGTTGTGGAGTCTACCGTGCCGATGGACCTTAGTAGATTCTAATTGGATTCGAATAATTGGGATTTGTTACTCGAAGTTTCGTGATTATGGAATATTTTTGTAGGATTTCTGATGATTGAAAGTGATGAGTTGCAAATTGGGTAAATTGCATTCTCTTGAGAATTTGTTTTATTAGTAGATATAGTGACGTCGAATTCTTGTAGATCTTCCTGCTGACTTTATCATGATCTTCCTATCCCAAAGAGTTCGATTTGTTTCGTTTTTGCGTGTTTTGTATATATTTTGTTACCCTGAATTGTGTGTGAAATGTACGAGTCGCTCTATGTACGTGTAATGTCCTGTTATTTGATTTTATCTTTGATAAAACCTTCAAATTTCCATATTATATTTCTAATTTAGCGTTTCAAAGAAGTCCAAAGATGGTTTTTGTACCTCCTTTTTGGAAAAAAATAGATTTCTTTCGCTTTTATATTTGGATTTTACGTTTGGTTGGATGTTTGCACTTGTTATTGGAGACGTCTGATAACTAGTCCTACACTTACTAACACTTGTTTAATTTTCGATTTCACTATTTCGACTTTGATTTCATCTGGATAATTAGAGTCCTCGTTCGCGACGGGCACTCTTGAGATCCGTAAGTAAAGTTTCATACTTATGAAAATTCTCCTTAAACCGTTTTCGAGAAGAACCTCGTTTCATAAATGTTTCCCTTGTAAAATTTTTCTTGTAAATTCTTAAAAACCGATTCTTGTCCTTGATACTTTTGTTTTCTACTCTCAAGTTTCGAGGACGAAACTTTTTAAAAGGTGGGGTGATTGTAACACCCGCAAATGTACCCTATTTTAAATAGTAAAAATATTTTACGGATACTTTTCAGCGAATTTTAGTTTTAATTTGGAATTTAATTTTCCGAGTCGAATTTAGAATTTCCGAGTTCGTATTTGGAATTTCCGCGAGATTCCATGTGAATCCCGTCTTAAGGCGACTTTGACTTTTTCTTAACTTTTCCATATACATCTCATACTACCTCTTTAACCTATTTCATTTCCCACAACTCAAACTTACTTCTTCCTTAAGAAAACCAAAGAAAACCTTGCCTCCATTTTGATCCAATCTTTGAATCGCCATATCTCATTCGTTTCTTGCTCAAATTCACGTAAGTTCGTCTTATTCTTCCCCTATTATCTTCCTCTATCCGTATTGGTAATAAAATTACCGTCTTTCTCGCTTTTTAAATTATCCGTCTTTCTCAAGGTGAATTATATTCATCTTTTGTTATCTAATTGTAGGTGGAGACTTTCTAGAAATCGATTAAAGACGCAAAAAGGTAACGGTGAAGGATTACTCGATATCATTTACGTGTTTTACATGCTTCTATGTTAGAAATCGTATTTAGAATACGATTAGAAAGCTTAGGATTCATGTTATTGATGATGATTGTTGTTAGTTGATGATTGTTGATGATGATACTTGTTGTTTGTTGAGAATTGATATAAGAATTGATATGAGTAGTGATGATTTATGATAATAGTTGATGATGGTTGAGTTTAGAACAAATTGTGACCCAAGTCACGGTCGTGAAACTCAAGTCACGAGCGTGAAATAGTGGCAGATCAATTACCCTTGCGTAACAGAGGGTTTCACGGGCGTGAAATACAAGCCACGGTCGTGACTTGTGCAGTTTCACTGCACTGACCCATTTTCGTAAAATGATCATATCTCCTTCGTTAGTTGCTTGTTTTGGGCTTGTGACCTATCGTTGGAACCGTAAGAGGATAAGCTATCACCTCAACTTAAAATTTATGTATTTGCATATCTAGACCTCTAGTTATGACAGTTTGAAGTGGACCCTTGTTTTAGTTAGTTTCCAAACTTGTTGTTTTGAGATAAGATCTATGTTTCCTATTTATTATGCTTCTTAAACTTGGTCTAATGCTTATGTATCATGTATTGATTCATGTTTATCATATTTACATTTATATAATGCCCTATTCTCATGCTTGGTGACGGTTTTTTTGGTATGTAACATTTGAGTCGGTTTTACAAATGTTACGGTTTGAGCACTATTTTGTTATGTGCTTTGTACTCTCATTCCCTTGGCTACCTCCACGTTAGTAAGGCTGGAATGTCGGAACGGGGATGTATCCTACTGCTTAATTGCATGTGTTAGTGGGCATACGACGACGTTGTTGGGAGGTGAACGCTATGCGTTGATCGACCCGGCCGTCAAATGTTGTGTACTTGCGAGGTGGTGTTATTTGCATGTAGCGTACCGATTGTTATGAGGCTTGTGCTCTTTTCCGCCTCTTTCGTGATTAGCGACCGAATTGGGTACTCGGCGCTATGATTGACCAAGTCTTAGATGCGAAACGTTTATCGCATGTCGAACCGAAAAATGTGATTTCGCGATTCTGGCCAGATTTAGACTAGGACCGGATATTTATATCGCCGTTCTACCGGAGGAAATTAGTCCACATATACGAAATGAATTGAATCGTGTATGCGTTCAGGGAAATGCCTATCTCGTGGATGCATTTTAATCATACTTGCCATGTACACGGTGCTAGTGCGTTTCATTTACCGTGAGAGATGTCGTCTTGGTGTCGTTGTGTTTGGATGCATGATTACATGATTGATTATTCATGATCATTGCATGACCTAGCATGGTTTGTTTGTCGAGTCCATGATTTTTTATTCATGATTATCGCATGACTTGACTTGGTTTGTTTGTCGGTCTCAATCTTATCAAACTTATACCGCTAACGGTGAGATGTAAGCCCTAGTGAGCGTATTCGGTTGCCTAAGAGTGTTTCCCCGAGTCTATCTATAGCATGATGGTTACGGATTGTACTTCATATTCTCTTATCATTATATATTGAATTGCCTATCTATTCTTATCGTATTTCACATGTATATCTATATATGCATGCTTCTAGTTTTGTATTTCCTTCTATGTACGTTTAATGTGATATGGCTGGGAGAACCCGGAGTTACTCCCCACTGACTGTGGCGTTCATGTTTTTCACGGATGAACAGGTTGCTTGATTGGATGCCTTTTTGCTTGTGGTATTTTGGGTTCGGGTGTGAGCTAGCGGGCGTTGTCCCTGGAAGATTCACCTTTAGTCGTTAATTAGCTAGTTCGCTAATCACTTTGACATTGTTAACCTTTTGAGAGACTACGTCTCTTATCTTATAGTATCTTGTATTCGGTTTGTAATTTGACACTCCTCGTATACTTATCTTGCATGTATAAAGGTTTTTTTTTTAAATACCGTATTTCCGCTTATTATATCACATGCTTGTATGTTTTATTTCCGCATTCGCGAGGGTTGTCACAATGGAAAAGAGTTTCCATGAACTCCATGCACTCCTCACCCAAATGGAGAGGTACATGGAGGCTAGTGGGAGTGAACCCAAGGACGTTCTTTCAATGAAATTGAAGAACATGAGCCTTGGGGTAAAGAAGAACAAAGGAAAGGGTAAGACTCTTTTCAAGAAAATCGGCAAGCGAAAGGGCAAGGTCTTTTATAAGCCCAAACCGAAAGTCAACAAACACGCGGAGGCGGATTGCTATTATTGTAATGGCAAAGGGCATTGGAAACGCAATTGCCCCAAATACTTGAAAGACAAGAAAGACGGTTGTGTGACAACATCAGGTAAAATTCTTTCATCACTCTATATGATAGATATTAACTTTTGCTAGTACATCTTATTGGGTATTAGATACCGGTTGTGGTTCTCACCTTTGTAATCATGTACTGGGGACGCGCAAGCACTAGCCAAGGGTGATGTGGTCCTGCGCATGGGAAATGGAGCTAAGGTAGCCGCAATTTCCGTGGGCACCTACGTTCTTCTTTTGCCTAATGGTTTAGAGTTGTATTTAAATAATTGCTATTATTTACCAACTCTTACCAAGAACATTATCTCCATTTCCGTGTTAGACATGGAAGGTTTTTCATTTTGTATTAAGATCAATCGTTGTACTTTTTCATTTAATGAAATGGTTTATGGCGAGGCCATTTCTATTGGAGGTATTTATGTTCTAGATATTGCAAAAGAGGTCTATCATGTAGAAAACAAGAAGCTCAAAATAGGTGAACCTAATCAATCATACCTTTTGCATTGTCGTTTAGGGCACATAAAGGAACGACGTATAAAGAGACTTGTTTCATCTAAAGTACTCAAACCATTCGATTACGAATCTTATGGTGTATGCGAATCTTGTCTTCTAGGCAAGATGACTCGTACTCCTTTTACGGGAAAAGGGACACGAGCAAGTGAAGTATTAAGGCTTATACATACGGATGTATGCGGTCCAATGACTATCCAAGCTAGAGGTGGTTATCACTACTTCATCACTTTTACCGACGACTTGAGTAGATATGGATATGTCTACTTGATGATGCATAAAAGAGATGCTTTTGAAAAATTCAAAGAATTTCAAAATGAAGTAGAAAACCAATTGAATAAAAAGATTAAAGCCCTACGATCCGATCCTGGTGGTGAATACTTGAACAATGAATTTGATTCACACCTAAAAGATTGTGGTATAGTATCACAATGGACTCCTCTTGGGACACCTCAATTAAATGGTGTGTCCGAAAGGAGAAATCAAACTTTATTAGATATGGTTCGATCTATGATGAGTCTGACAGAGCTTCCTGATTATTTTTGGGGTTTTGCTATCTTATTTGCAATATTTTCACTAGATCGAAGCCCGACTAAAGCGGCAAACAAGACTCCATATGAGATATGGACAGGGAAAGTCCCTTATTTTTTGTTTATGAGAATTTGGGGATGCGAGGCGTTTGTTAAGAATAAGTCTGACAATAAACTCGCACTCAAATCTGACAAATGTCTGTTTGTAGGATATCCAAAGGAATCACGTGCTTATTACTTCTACAATAAACACGAGGACAAAGTGTTTGTGTCTCGTGATGCAGTCTTTTTAGAAAATGATTTTATTTCTAAAAGACAGAGTGGGAGAAAATTTGAACTTGATGAAGTCCAAGAGCCACAAACCGAAAAGGACGACGAGGAAAACGTTCCCTCTTCGTCTGACACGGTCATTATTCCTTCGGAACCTAGGAGGTCAAGCAAAATTAGTCATCAACCTGATAGATACATTGGTATTATAGAGGAAGGTGATGACTATAATGTTTTACTTTTTGAAAGTAACGAACCTACTACCTACAAAGCAGCCATTTCTAGTCCCGACTCAAAGCTATGGCTAGGAGCCATGAAATCCGAAATGGATTCTATGTACGACAATCAAGTATGGGACTTGGTTGATTTACCTAAGGAGGTAAGACCTCTTCAGTGTAAGTGGATCTATAAGATCAAAAGTGGCATAGATAAACATAATGATGTTTACAAAGATAGATTGGTGGCAAAAGGTTTCACCCAAGTTCATGGTCTTCACTATGACGAAACCTTCGCCCCAGTCGCCATGCTTCGATCCATAAGGATTATCTTAGCGGTTGCCGCATTTCATAATTATGAGATTTGGCAAATGGATGTCAAAACCGCCTTCTTGAATGGGATTCTAGAAGAGGAAGTGTACATGACACAACATGAAGGTTTTGTGGATCCATCAAACCCTAAGAAGGTATGCAAACTTAAGAGATCCATCTATGGTCTTAAGCAAGCATCCAGGAGTTGGAATCATCGTTTCGATCATGTAATTAAACAAAATGGTTTCACTCGAAGCGTCGAGGAACCGTGTTTATACATGAAGTTTAGTGGGAGTAAAGTAACTTTTCTAGTATTGTATGTAGATGACATACTACTCATTGGGAATGATATTCCAATGCTCACTTCTGTGAAGGAGTGGCTAGGGATTCATTTCCAAATGAAAGACTTAGGAGAGGCCCAGCGCATCCTGGGTATCCGGATCTATAGGGATAGATCTAAAAGGATACTAGCATTAAGTCAAGAAACTTATATTGATAAGATTCTCAATCGGTTCAACATGAAAGACTCTAAGAGAGGCTTTCTTCTTATGGGAAGTGGGATCACTTTGAGCAAATCAGAGTGCCCTACGAAACCCGAAGAGATTGAACGCATGAAATTGATCCCTTACGCATCTGCTGTTGGATCAATCATGTATGCTATGATGTGCACTCGTCCCGATGTTGCATATGCTTTGAGCATGACAAGTCGTTAGCAAGCAAATCCAGGTGAGAGTCACTTGATAACCGTAAAGAACATCCTTAAGTACTTGAGAAGGACCAAGGATTCGTTCTTAGTGTTTGGAGACGAGACTGAGTTACGTGTAAAAGGTTACACAGATGCCGGTTTCCAAACTGATAGGGATGATATGAAATCTCAATCCGGCTACGTTTATATGATGAATGGAGGAGCTGTTTACGGGAAGAGTTTCAAGCAAAGCGTTACAGCGGATTCTACAACAGAAGCAGAGTACCTTGCAGCGTCTGAAGCTGCAAAGGAAGCTGTGTGGATTTGGCAATTTTTGGAAGGACTAACAGTAGTCCCTACTGCCAAAGATCCTATCACGATTTATTGTGATAACAGTGGGGCTATTTTTCAAGCAAAAGAGCCCAAGTCTAGTAACAAGTCTATACATGTACTTAGGAAATATCATGTAATTAGAGATTACGTGGACAGAAAGGAAATTGACATTTGTAAGGTTGGGACAGATGACAACATTGCTGATCCTTTAACCAAGCCTTTATCAAAGGCTAAGCATGATGGTCATGTCGTCACAATGGGATTGAGACGTGTGCCAGAATTCCTTTAGAGTATGTAATATGTAATAATTGAATGTTGTATTAATTATTTCATATATGATAATTGCATTCATTGTTCGAGTTTTATTATAAACTCTTTTATTTAGTTTGACTAAATTTAATACTTTGTTTATCCGAATAAATTGTAAGACAATGTTGGACCCTATTCAAGTGAATAGGACGAACTTAGTATTTTGTCCCTAGTCACTCAATGAGGTGACGTCTCGAAGTGACTAGATTGTAAGTCGATCGATGGTTGGTTCAGCACCATGGGGTCATGGAGATGACTGGTCGTTTACATAGATAGACTGTATGACACTCTATCGGACAGTGACATTTGTAGAGACCCTTAAATCAATTATTTGATGCCTGGTCGTGGCAGGGTCTTCTATCTTATTCCTATAAGTCGATTCTTTTGACTGACGATCGTCTATCTGAGTCGGTGTAGTTTCCGATTGGTTTTGGTTGATGTTCTAGGTCGTGCCGTAAAAAGAGGCCAATGGACATCTTCTGGATCATGGTGATCTGCATCATACATAGTAGATGAATCAACAGGAATTGTCCACCCACGTTGGGTACAAACATCTTAAGGCCACTCAAGGAGTAGTTACTGTAAATGCGTGGCCACACTCGGAAAGAGATCTATGGTAGATTTTCCGGTCAGACAGTTACTCTCCCTATCGAGAAAATCACTCTAGATATAATCAATCGCAAGTGCGACCTGAAAGACACCTTGCGTTGAGTGGGAGATGTGACAAAGAGACAAGAGAATTGGTGACGCACACTTGTGTCAGACAAGTGGGAGATTGTTGGAGTAGGTGTCCTCCACAATAGTGCGCCACATAATAAATCTTATTAAGGAGTATAATTGGGATATTTATTGACTATATATATGATTAGTCAGTTGATTAACGTAAATCAATAACGGTTGGCTAACTAGAGTTTGACGTTATTGTCGTTTGACGGCGGTGATCAACTGATCCCTTTCGGTCACACCTAAAGGATGAAATCCAAATAGTAACTAATTATTTGTATACGATACAGTTAATTAGTACATTACATATATTCGATATGTACGAGAGTTAATGTTAGAAATTGCGTTAAGAACTCAAATTCGATTAAGCTTATTTTTCAATTATGCGATAATTGACTAATAAATTTATATCTTATTTTAATACGATTAAATAAGATTTAACTTAGTAATTAATCGTTAAATTACTAAATTAGTTGAGGTTTTGAGATAGAGGTAATTAGTTAATTATATTTACAAAGAGTTGTAAAATAAATTAACTAAGCATTGTGGAACCCATTATATATTGATATAATAGTAAAATATTGCTTAAAATGTTAAGTACATATTATTCATTTATTTGTGTCATATAATTGTTATATGATTAAATTAACACTTAATTATACAAGATAATTAAGCATATGATTAATAAGTATTTGTGGGATAAATATCAAAAATCAATATGGATCAAATTAGGCCTCACATGGCCGGTTAGAGTAGTGTTGGTAAGGTGATGATGGTTGCTTTTGTTCATGCTCACAAGTCACATGTGATTATGACATGAATAGTAACCTAAAATTATTTCATTCAATACTACACTCTACCACTTTGCATGTGATTAAAATAAGCAAAATAAGAGCCATTTTTGGCTCACCATGACCGGCCATATTGCCTATAAAAGGGCAATATGGTTGTTCATTTTATTTGTTCAATTCTTGCTTGTTTTTCCTACATCTCTCAAAAACTCATCTTCTCTCTAAAAACTCTCAAATACTAATATTTACTGCGTATTACTAGTGTAGTAATATATTCTAATATTAGTAGTATAATATCTATCTTATTATCTAGTTAATTAATAAGGGTAGATTATTTGGTGTCATCTTGGTGCATCTTAAAGGAGGTCTTCTAGTTTGGAGATTATCATTATTCATCCATATTAATAGCTCAAGAACAACAAGAAGGAGTTCTTGTTGTGCCCATTTTATTTCCATATCAATGTGAGGAAATTTCTTCTTTTATATAAATGTCTTTATATTTGCATGCATGTTACATAGATCATTAAATACTAAATTAACAAGTTATTTAGTAACAAATTAGAGGAGTCTAATTAAGGTCTATGGACTTTCATGAGGAACTCATTCAGGTTAAGTTTATTAGTCAATTATATGATAACTGACTGAATAAATTTTACGTCTTATTTTAATACGATTAAAAAAGATTTAATTTAGTAATTAATTTTTAATTCATTAAATTAGCTGAGTTTATGGATATATTTGAGGTAGAGGTAATTAATTAATTATGTTTACAAAGAGTTGTAAAATAAATTAACTGGACATTGTGGGAGTCATTATATATTGATATAATAGTATAGTATCACTTAAAAGTTGAGTGTATACAATTTATTAATTTATGTCATATAATTGTTATATGATAAAATTAACACTAAATTATATAAGATAATTAAGCATATGATTATAAGTATTTGTGGGACAAATATCAAAAATGAAAATGGACTACATTTCACCATGTGGACCGAAATTGTAGTGAAATACAACACAATGATGATTGTTCATTTCTTGTATCACAGTACAACATATTGATTAGGACATATTATGACATGAACATGATCATAAACAATCCTACACTCTACCATTTTGCATGAGATTAAAATAGGCAAAATAAATGGTCTCATGAGGCCTATATAGACCGCCCATGTGCTCTATAAAATGAGCAATTGTTGCTCATTTTTGGCACTTCTTCTTTAGTGCTTATTCTTCTCCATCTCTCTAAAACCTCACATCTCTCTAAAAAATCTCGTATATATACTAATATTTACTAAGTATTACTAAGGTAGTAGTATATTCTAATATTAGTGAATCTTTTCTTATTATCTAGTTAGTAATAAGTTAACTTTATTTGGATAAATCTTGGGTGCAATTTAAAGGAGGTCTTCTAGTTTGAAGATTCTTGGAAGATCATCCATTTCATGGCTCAAGAACAATAAGAACGAGTTCTTATCGTGCCCATATTATTTCCATATCAATGTGAGGAAATTTCTTCTTTTATTTTATGCTTTTATATTTGCATGCATGTTACATAGATCAAAGTTAAATCAAATTAATATGTAATTTTTAAAACTAATTAGAGAAGTCTAATAAGGGTCTATGGAATTTTATGTGGTATCAGAGCTAGCTTGTAGCATGCATGTTTATTTTGGGCATTTTTATTAAAGTTATAAGATAACTAATAAATCAAAAATTAAAGTTTAAATTTGATTTGGACGGAAAGTGATAAGTGAATATTTGTATGATTTTAACCCCCATTTTAGCTCGGTTTTGTATGTCATTTGTGCTTTGTTAAGCCATCTTATAAGCTAATATCGTCTTCTAGGCGAATTCCTGTGTTCTAACATGTTTTGTAGGGAAAAAGACGTTTCTACGCCCTTTTTCTATATTCCCGAGCATTTGCCTAGAACCCGACGATTTGAAGAAGCAAGCTTGACCAAGTGAAAGGCATTTCAAGAAGGTTCACTAATTCAAAAGAGAGAAGAAGCAAAGACAGTTTCGTAGTTGTCGGAAGATCAATCAATTAGGCGGAAGAATTCATCGCTTTGCATCAAACCCTATCAAAAAACCCGATTGAAGAGGTCAAGGGGGATGATGGAAGTCAAGTCAAAGCAAAGGGAGATGAAACGTTAGTCAAAGGACCCAGAGTGCTGTTGGAGTAGGTGTCCTCCACAATAGTGCGCCACATAATAAATCTTATTATGGAATATAATTGGGATAATTATTGACTACATATATGATTAGTCAGTTGATTAACGTAAATCAATAACGGTTGGCTAACTAGAGTTTGACGTTATTGTCGTTTGACGGCGGTGATCAACTGATCCCTTTCGGTCACACCTAAAGGATGAAATCCAAATAGTAACTAATTAGTTGTATACGATACAGTTAATTAGTACATTACATATATTCGATATGTACGAGAGTTAATTATTAGAAATTGAGTTAAGAACTCAAAATTCGATTAAACTTATTTTTCAATTATGCGATAATTGACTAATAAATTTATATCTTATTCTAATACGATTAAATAAGATTTAACTTAGTAATTAATCGTTAAATTACTAAATTAGTTGAGGTTTTGAGATAGAGGTAATTAGTTAATTATCTTTACAAGGAGTTGTAAAATAAATTAACTAAGCATTGTGGGACCCATTATATATTGATATAATGGTAAAATATTACTTAAAATGTTAAGTACATATTATTTATTTAATTGAGTCATATAATTGTTATATGATCAAATTAACACTTAATTATACAAGATAATTAACCATATGATCAATAAGTATTTGTGAGACAAATATCACAAATCAAAATGGACCAAACTAGGCCATAATGGACCGGTTTTGGTTGTAGTTACATGGTGATGATTTTGTTCTTATTTTTACTCTTTAGTTACTTTATGAAAGTGACATAACAAGTATAAAACATCATCATATTTTCTACAACACTCCACTCAAATGCATGTGAACAAATCAAACAAAATAAGAGTCATTTTTTGACTACAATGTCCGGCCAAAATGGCCTTTAAAATGATCAATTTGTTGTTCATTTTTCACTACTTGATTTTGTGCATTTGTTATACTTCTTTCTAAAATCCTTCTTCTCACTAAAACTCTCATATACTAATATTTCCTAAGTATTACTAGTGTAGTAATATTGTCATAATATTAGTAGAATAATATCTATCTTATTATCTAGTTAATAATAAGGGTAGATTATTTGGGTTAATCTTGGTGCAACTTAGAGGAGATCTTCTACTTTGGAGATAGTTTGTGTTCATCCATATTTTAATGCTAAGAACAACAAGAAAGGAGTTCTTGTTGTGGCCCATATAATTTCCATATCAATGTGAGGAAATTTCTATTTTATATAAATTCTTTATATTTGCATGCATGTTACATAGATCATTATAAACTAAATTAAAACTAATTAGTAATTAAATTAGAGGAGTCTAATTAAGGTACTATGGACTTTCAATTGGTATCAAGGAAAATTTCCTTCTTTTAATATAAATGTCTTTAATATTTGCATGCATGTACATAGATCATTATAAACTAAATTAACAAGTAATTTAGCAACTAATTAGAAGAGTCTAATTAAGGTCTATGGACTTTCATGTGGTATCAGAGCTAGCTTGTAGCATGCATGTTCTTTTTGGACATTTTTATTAAAGTTATAAGATAACTAATAAATCAAAGATTTTGAGTTAAAATACGATTCTGACGAATTTTTTTGGTGCATGTATACCTACTGACCTCAAAATGTTTGTGGTCAAATTTCGTGATTTTAGGGATTAATGTGCTATTTATTTTGATTTTTTGCGTTTAAACCGAGTTAACATGCATTTTATTAGTTACAAGTTAACTTAAAAATAGTTGCATGTTGATTTCTGGCCATGAAATTTTTAAAAATGATCTCACATCATTCTTTAACTATTTTATGTAAAATTTCGTGAATTTTACTTATGTTCGATGTTCTTGATTTTTATACGATAAAAGTCGAAATAATGAGATTTTACTGTTCATAAAATTGAAACGTCCATTTTCTGTCTTGAAAATTTTTTGTACATTTTACATTCTGATGTTGATACTCTTGGTGAAATTTCATAATTTGTTTCACTATTTTACTATATCTAATGTTTTTATTTGATAAAAACCATTAAATACAAAGCTATTTGTTCATAAAATTAATTTAAATTTTTTGAGAAAATGTTTTTTATTTTTATAGTTCCTGGAATTGTTCCAGAATGTACAAAATTTTTGGTTTCAAATTTTATGATGTTTATATTTTATTTTTGTTTTATTTCATAATCGTTATGATTAAACCGTAATATTTAGCAAATGAAATCAAATCGATCTAATTAATGACAAACAAAATTAGTAGTGACTAATTTTGGGGGAAAAAAAGGTTCTCAAACAGTTTAGTTTAATTAGTTTTGAATTTAAATGCGTTTAAATTTTTGATATTGATTTTTAATGGTTAAAAATCATAAATCCCGTAAGAAATCGCGCTACCATGCATGATTGAACTTAGGACATTTTGGCATGATTTTGCAGCAATTTATTTAATTTATGGTTGAATGAATGAATGTCATTTATTTAATAATTTATGCAAATTTTGTACCTAGTATGGCCTAGTTATTTTTAATCGTTATTACCCGTACTGTAAGGGAATAACGGTTTGGTTGTAATTTTATTGCGATCTCGTATCGCCGGTTTGTATAATTTAATAATTTCATTTTATAGAATAAATGTATAATAGGAATTTGTATATTTGTATATTTTTAATTATTTTTATGAAGACCGGTGACTCCCTCAAGACGGTGCCATTTTTGGAAGGTGTTCCAAGTGAAGAGGCAAGGGACCAAGGAGTTGGTTTCCGAATTTGTAACTATCTAGTTAATTTTGATTAGCTAGGTGGCCATACTAGGATTTTATTGTTGCTTGATTGCTTGCTTTATTTTCGCTCATGCCAAAATCGTCACAAATGCATTTTATTTACCGTTATTGTCAATTCAACGTTATTCACAATTCACCGACTTAGTTCGCTTATAGGGAATTAATAACAAAATTGACAAGACCTCTCACATAACTTAAAAAATTGAGATTTAGCCTTACCAATTAGTAACACCTATGAACCCCGTGTTCATTAGGGCTACCACGCTCGTTGGTCCCTTTTTACCTCGGGTAAGTAGGGTGATGCGATCACAAGCCAAAATTGGATTGGACTCAACGAGATAAGCGTTATCTTGGGACTAGGAGATGGATTTAGTTGAAATCCGTCAACCAAGAGTTCTAAGTGTAGAATTAGTCAAGTATTGACTTACCATTTTTAGATAAAGGTAGCACGCGATGACTATTTTTGTCTAAATATGGGTCTTGGAATCACTTATGTAATTTCGTGAGGGGTCATTATATGAGTGACTTGTTTAAAATTGTTTTTACAAGTAAATTATATATAAGCAATGAATGTTTATTTTCCGTTGATATTTATTTTTATTCGCGCAATGACAATTATTTTTCTTCTATGAACTTATAAATCCGTTCAATCGTGGAAAAGGGTTCCATTATTTTATACGGTAGTATATTGATTGCGATCTTCGTTTAAATCACCGTAGCTAAAGACAAAATGAATTTTATCTTTTGATCCTCATATTCAGCATTGCAAAAGTCTCTTATGAAGAGTAAATGAATAAGTCACACTTAGTCAAAAGCGTTTTTGAATATTTAGTGACACCTTCGTATAACAATGGTACATCAAATTTTTGCTCCAAAGAAAATATTTGTATTTTGGTATGTCGTCATAATGCTTCTTATCGAGGCTTACCTCAAAAGAGGCCAAATCAGTTGGGACGACTAGGTTAATCGATTTATTTAAAATCGTGAATAACCAAATACCGTAGTCACTTCATGAAAGGTTTATCCTTTTAAAGGTAAAACCATGAATGAAATGAAGAATAGTCTTCACAATAATTCTAATATACTTGTCTAAGTAGAGATTCATGAAAGTGAGTGGGAGCACTAAGAATGATGTTGATATTCTTAATTGTTAAGACGAGGTTCAAGAGTAGGTTGGCACGAGTTTGGCACAAGGCAAGGGGAAAAGGCAAGACTATTTTGAATAGTAAAGTCAAAACCCAAGCAAGGTGTCGAACCCAACTTTTGACGATTCTATTTTACAGTGTAGGACACAAGAAAAGAATCTTCCCAAAGTTTTCTAAAGAGTTAGAAATAGGGTGTAATTTTTCACCCATAAAATCTATATGATCGACATTTATTTTGCTAAATTCAATTTTTTGGGTATTAGATACCTATTATGGTTTTCATCAATGTATTCAATGCATATAATAATGATTCGTGCGACGACTAACCATAATTAAATGTCGACCTACAAGGGAAATATAACTATTGTAGTTTTATTTCTATAGAGACATATAAAAGTTATAATGTGATCAATCTAGTTTTGGATTTAGAGGTATACTTTAATAAACGTTATTATGTACATGACCTCTAAATAAAGAATATAGTATCCACTTTGGTGTACGACACAAGTGTTTCACTTTTGTGAATAGAACAAGCGTTGTATCTTTTTATGCCTATACTTGGTCAATGGTTATCCCATACCAATCAAAGGTAATTATATTCTTGACCTAAACTAGAAATTACTTGTCATATAGATTGAAAAAGGCTCAAAATTGGTGACCCATGTCTAATCTTAATTCTGAATTGTGTAGCACATTAAGAGGCTAGTATTAACAACTATCCCTAAACCATCTGATTTTGAATCTTATGGTGTGTGCGAATCTTGTATTCAAGGCAAGATGATTCGTGCCCTTTTGTTAAAAAGGAAATCGAACTAGTAAGTTATTGGCCTCATTACATAAGAATATGTGTAGTCCAATAACAAACACAACCAGAGATGGTTATGACTATTTTACTTTATTTACCAACGATTTAAGTAGATATTATATTTGATTCTACTTAATGAGGTAGTATGGGAAATCTTTGAAAAGTTCAAAGAGTTTCAATGTGAAGTAGTTAATCACCAAGAGTATTAGACAAGGACTTACGAGTAAATCGTAACTATAAATATCTAAGTATTGACTTTGATTTTCACCAAAAGTATTGTGAAATAGTTTCACGAGTTAACTTCTCTAACACACATTATGAGATAAGGTGTTGTTGCATAGAGATACAGAACCTTATACGATATGGTTTTGTCTTTGTCAAGTCAAAATGAGCCATTTGACTAACCTTGGGATCTTAATTTTTTTTGTCTGCTATTTCTTTTCCCACAATATTAAAACACATTTAAAACAGTCTGATTTCATTCCATATACGATATGGGTAGGTAGCGTACCTAATTTATGAGTTATTTGAATGAAACAAGTGCTCAATAATCCCACATTGACCACGAGAACAAAGCGTTTGTGACTCGTGATGCTGTCTTTCAATAAAAATACGATTATTTCTTGATAAGACAGAGTGGGAGAAAATATTTCAAGAGCCACAAACTGAGCATATGGTCCGAAAAAAAATTTCCTCATTGCTTGTTCAGTAGTTGTTTATTCGGAACCTAGGAGGTCAGGTGGAATTTTATCGTTCCTTTATAGTGATGAATTCTAATATGCGACTTATAAAAGACTGTTTTTAGTCCCAACTTCTTGCTAATGGCTTAGAGTCATGCGATTCGTAATGGACTCCATGCGTGATAGTCAGGTATGTGACCTGGTAAATTTTACTTGAAGAAGTACGACCTCTTCAATATAAATTGATCTTTAAGATCGAAATTTGCATGGATGAACATTAAAATGTTTCAAAAGATAAATTGGTAGGCAAAGAGTTTTGCACCAACCTTATTTCTTTGATCCATTCGAATATACTTAGCGATTACAGCATATCATAATAGTATGATGTCAACTGGATCTCAAGAACCACCTTCTTGAATACGATTCTAGAAGAGGTAGTATATTTTATATTCACCTGTGGGTTCGTAGATCATAATTATCCTAAGTTAATTTGCAAGCTTAAGAGTATGTCTTAAGTAAGCGCTAAAGAGTTGGAATTAGTGTGTCAATCATGTTGCAAAATATTTCTCGATATCTCGAGGAATTATGTTTATACATGAATTTTAGTGGGAGTAATGTGGTGTGCATCAGTCTTATATGTGGAGACATATTGATCATTTTAGATGATGGAAGATTTTGGAAAAGTAGAATACATCTTTTAGATATCTGGGTTTATGGAGATAAATCTAAAAGGATATTAGCATTGAGTCAAAATTCTTATATTGATAAGATCTTTGACTAGTTCAAGGAAGTTGAACACATCATAATTGATTCCTTTTGCTTCAGCTGCGGGATCAATTATATACGCTGTGATGTATACTCAATCCGACATTTCGCATGCTTTGAGTATGACGAATCATTTGCAATCAAATCCAAATGAGAGTCACTTGATAGCCATAAAGAACATCCTTAGTACTTGCGAAGGACTAAAAGATATGTTCCATGTGTTTGGAGTTTAAAATGAGTTGCGTGTAAGGGTTACACAGACTTCAGTTTCCAAACTGATCAAAGGGATTTGAAATCACGAGCTGGCTGTGTTTTATAGAAGATTTATCTGTTGGAAGAGTTCCAAGCAGAAAAAGACTATTGGAAAGGTTCCACGTAGGAATGACATTTTTAAATAAAAATGTCATGAATCCGCTGTGGAAATTCCGGCAGTTTATCATGCGGAGTTCACAATGGAAATGGAAGACAGTACATTGGCAGTCATATGGATGATGCCTATGAAGGTTTAGCTGGCTTTCAACTGTATTGGAGGGACTAGAAGAGTTCCTATTATAGTTGTATATCCTATCCCATATGATACTGGTAACGCAGAGTGGGAGCTACATTTAGGCCAAGAGTCCTAAGTCTAGATTCAAACCTAGACGCGTACTCAGAAAGTTTTATGTAATATGAGATTACGTAGACAAAGAGAAATAGCAATCAGAACGATGGGAGAGATGCAAGTATTGCTAATCCATTAGATATGCTTTTGCAGGCTGGACATGATAGTCATGTCATTTCAATGGGATTGAAATATGCACCTGAATTGCTAGAGATTATAAGATATGAAATTATTGATAACGTATCAATTTTTCCAAATATTAGATAATCGCATTCATTGTTAGAGTTTCATTAAAAACTCCTTATTTAGTTTGACTAAATTTTAATACTTTGTTTATCCGAATTGGTTGAAAGAAAAGTTGAAGCCAATTCAAGTGAACAGGATGAACTTAGCGTTTTGTCCCTAGTCACTCATTTGAGGTGACGTCTCGAAGTGAATAGATTGTAAGTCGTTGTTCAATGGTGGTTCAGCCACCATGGGGTCTGGAGAGACTGGGTCGTTTACATAGGCAGAATGTGGAGATGTGGAGACACTCTGTCGGGCAGTGACCATAATCGAGTCCCTTATCAAAATTGTGAAGCTGTCGTGGCGGGGGGATGTTCTATTTATTCCTATGAGTGATTCTTTAGACTGGCGACCATTTACCTGGTCGGTGTGTTGTTTGTAGTTTCCGATTGACTTTGGTTTTCGTCCTAGGTCGTGCCGTGAAAGAAGGTCGATGGACATCTTCTGGGTCATGGTGATCTGCATCATACAGTGTAAGATGGGTCAACAGGAATTGTCCACCCACGTTGGGTATTAACATCTTCGGGCCACTCGAGTAGTAGTAACTGGAAATGCGTGGCCACGCTCGGAAGAGATCTCTGGTAGATTTTCCGGTCAGACAGTTACTCTCCCAGATCGAGAAAACCACTATATTTATAATTTTCAATTGCAAGTGCGACCTGTAAGACACCTTGCAATGAGTGGGAGGATGCGACGCAAAAGAGACAAGAGAATCGGTAGCACACAACTTGTCGAGACAAGTGAGAGATATTGTTGGAGTAGGAGTCCTCCGCAATAGTGTTGCTACATGCACAACTTGTATCAGACAAGTGGGAGATTGTTGGAGTAAGTGTCCTCCACAATAGTGCATTTATATAATGAAACTCATTTGGAATATACGTGGCATGATTAGTATATTTTGATACTCCACGTCAGTTGATTAACGTAAATCGGTAACGCTTGGCTAACTAGAGTTTGACGTTATTGTCGTATGACGGCGGTAATCAACTGATCCCTTTAGGTCACACCTATAGGATGATACCCAAATAGAATACTAATTATTTGTATACGATACAGTTTAATTAGAGCATTACATATATTTGATATGTACGTTTAGTTACGAGAGTTATTTATTGGAAATTGAGTTGCGAACTCATTTCACTTAAGTTTATTAGTCAATTATACGATAACTGACTGAATAAATTTTACGTCTTATTTTAATATGATTAAATAAGATTTAATTTAGTGATTAATCGTTAATTCATTAAATTAGTTGAGGTTATGCACATATTTTGAGGTAGAGGTAAATAGTTAATTATATTTACAAAGAGTTGTAAAATAAATTAACTGGGCATTGTAGGACCCATTATATATTGATATAATGGTAAAATATCACTTAAAATTTAAGTATATATTTGAGTCATATAATTGTTATATGATCAAATTAACACTTAATTATACAAGATAATTAAGCATATGATTAATTAGTATTTGTGGGACAAATATCCAAAATCAAAATGGACCATTTTGAGCCATGTGAGGCCGGTTATGGTAGTAGTTGTAGTAATGATAATTGTTCTTGTTTATGCAAACAAGCAACCTTATGATAATGACATATCATGCATTCAAATCATTACATACACTACCATACTCTACTACAATTGCATGTAAATCAAATAGCAAAAATCAAAGGCCTTATGGACACATGAGGTCCGGCCATCATGTCCTTAAAATGGACAATGGTTGTTCATTTTTTACCAACTTGACTTTGCTTATTTTTCACTTCTCTTTCTAAAACTCAACTTCTATCTAAACTCTCATATATACTAATATTCTCTACATATTACTAGTGTAGTAATACAATAATATTAGTAGATTTTATCTTACTTATTATCTAGTTAATAATAAGGTAAGATTATTTGGGTTTAATCTTAGGTGCAACAAGAAGGAGACCTTCTACTTTGGAGGTTATTTTTGGAGGATCATCCACCTAATTTCATGCTCAAGAACAATAAGAAGGAGTTCTTATTGTGCCCATATTGAACCAAAAAATCCCAATGTAAGGATGTTTTGGTCTTATCTTTTCTTTTATGCTTTTATATTTGCATGCATGATAACTAGATCCTAAATCATTAACTTAATGTAATTTAATGAACTAATTAGAGGAGTCTAATTAAAGGTCTAGGACTTTCAGCATTGTGGGCCGAGAATTCCATGAAGGCCATTAGGGATGAAGCTATGATGAATAATCCCTCTCCTTCTTTCACTCCAAGGCCAAATGTTTATGGGAAGAGACCGTTTATTCCGTCTTCCTCTAACTCTTATGCTAACAAGAGGAGATTCAATCCTCCTTCAAATGAAAATACAAGAGCTCCCGCTCCTTTCGTTCCTTGAGCTACTTCTAATGTGGCTCATAGGCCTTATTCTCCTCAAGCTCAAGGTCGCTTGTGCAACCGTTGTAGACAACCATACCATCCCGG
>JAIUZE010070576.1:0-25142 GCA_022085475.1 Heliosperma pusillum | reverse complement strand
TTTTTTTCGGACGCTAAGGAAAAAAAAACAGTCGGTAAGGGGTATTACCGACCGATTTTCACTATTAGCGATCGCTAAAAACGGTCGGTACAGGACCTGATTCTTGTAGTGTATATATGATTAGTCAGTTGATTAACGTAAATCAATAACGGTTGGCTGACTAGAGTTTGACGCTATTGTCGTATGACGGCGGTGATCAACTGATCCCTTTCGGTCACACCTATAGGATGAAATCCAAATAGTAACTAATTATTTATACTCCGTATATGATACAGTTAATTAGTCCATTACATATATTCGATATGTACGAGAGTTAATTGTTAGAAATTGAGTTAAGAACTCAAATTCGATTCAGTTTATTTTTCAATTATGCGATAATTGACTAATAAATTTATATCTTATTTTAATTTGATTAAATAAGATTTAACTTAGTAATTAATCGTTAAATTACTAAATTATTTGAGGTTTTGAGATAGAGGTAATTAGTTAATTATATTTACAAGGAGTTGTAAAATAAATTACCTAAGCATTGTGGGACCCATTATATATTGATATAATGGTAAAATATTACTTAAAATGTTAAGTACATATTATTTATTTATTTGTGTCATATAATTGTTATATGATCAAATTAACACTTAATTATATAAGATAATTAAGCATATGATTAATAAGTATTTGTGGAACAAATATCAAAAATCAAAATAGACCAAATAAGGCCTCACATGGCCGGTCAAGTGAGTAGTGGTGAGGTGATGATGGTTGCTTTTGTTCATGCTCACAAGTCACATGTGATTATGACATGAATAGTAACCTAAAATCATTTTATTCAAACACTACACTCTACCACTTTGCATGTGATTAAAATAAGCAAAATAAGACCCTTGAGAGGCTCTACATGACCGGCCATATTGCCTATAAAAGGGCAATATGGTTGTTCATTTTGTTTGTTCATTCTTGCTTGTTTTTCATACATCTCTCAAAAACCCTTCTTCTCACTAAAACTCTCATAATACTAATATTTACTAAGTATTACTAGTGTAGTAATATATTCTAATATTAGTAGTATAATATCTATCTTATTATCTAGTTAATAATAAGGGTAGATTATTTGGTATCATCTTGGTGCAACTTGAAGGAGGTCTTCTATTTTGGAGATTGTTCTTGTTCATCCATACTTATAGCTCAAGAACAACAAGAAGGAGTTCTTGTTGTGCCCATTTAATTTCCATATCAATGTGAGGAAATTTCTTCTTTTATATAAATGTCTTTATATTTGCATGCATGTTACATAGATCATTAAATACTAAATTAACAAGTAATTTAGTAACTAATTAGAGGAGTCTAATTAAGGTCTATGGACTTTCAATGAGAACCGGGGCAACCCACAATGATGTCCACCTCTATATACAGGTACTAATCTTAAACCTGTGCAAATTGCAGGGGTATGTTATTTCACATTTTGTTTTTACTAAGATTTTTCTATGAGACGTCTCTCAATATTTTAAGCAAGATCTCTAACCTGATAGGGGCACTTGTCGATTTCATATTTTTTAAACTTTTTTTGTTAGTTTCTAGATGTAGTTAATGGCATGTCTCACACATATCTTATATGAGTGGTTTCAATAGTACTACTCTACATGTAGAATCTTGTGTTCTTGTATTGTATTAGGTACGTCTACAAATTGATTGTTACCCTCTCCAAAACAAAAACTTATACTATGTTATATAATCGCATAATATAATTGTTATATAAATGATTTTAAAACATATTATCATACAAACGTTAAAATTGTCATGAAATTTTTATTAAATTTATTTCATTCAAAAATATAAGTAAACACGGGATTAGATAAGCCCCTTCAATTTTATAATATGGGAGTTCATTCTAAATAATTTTGAACCTAAATCTATTTCCTAATATGGTGTAGTGAAAGAGTATTATGTGTGAGTACATTCAGATTTCAAAATATAGTTAGACCCAATTTATGAATGTACTACAACTATACATGTCAAGACTTGACTTGTTCTTGTAAACCCAACTTGACTCGGGCTAGTTTTTTCAAGTTAAATACCCATTAATCTTACCTTGAAACCTGACGTGACCGGACTTGAAATGACCAGTTATTTTACGGTCTAAACCTGACCCGTTGGGTCGCAGAAATAATATAAGTTCTTTAATATAAGGTTATCTTGTAGAAGTTTTTGAAACACATGGCTACCATGTAGGAGAATTCAAAATTAAATTAGCTACGTCACTTTTCCGTCAACTACTTAACGGAAATTTGACATATTACAAGTTTAGGGTCATGTTAACAAGTGTTTATAGAGTAGAGGGTTATCATGTGTGTTTGTGAAAAAGGTAAGCTTACCATTAGAATTTGAAAAAACACAAGGTCACCACGTAGAAAATTCCTGTTTTTTCTTCAGAAAATCCACCTTGCATGCTTGCCTTTAATTTATAGATTATATGTATGGATTATATTTCTAGATTTATATTTGTATCCAATTTAATGAAATTGAGCAAGTTTATAACAATAAAAGGGAGTTTCACATATATATAGTTTAAAATTAGAGTAATGAAATTAATATTTGTCATTTAATCTATTCTAGTTTTAAAAATTAAACGGCCAATGTTTAATGTTAAGTATATTAAAAATATGCCTTTAATATTTACAATTTTTTTGATCTTTTTATAAAGACTTAAAATTAGAATTATGTGATGTTTATTCGTTGCTTAAAATATACTAAATATAAACGTCGAAATTAAAAAATTTGTATGAATTTTGATTTTTAATTGTTGTTTAATTTATCTAAAAATTAAAAAGGCCAAGTTTAATGTTTGTTATGCTATTTGCGTTGCATTTAATGTTTCAGCTTTTTTTTCATTTTTAATTAAGAAATAATAATGTGCCTAATAAATTGATAATTCATGTCACATTAAAAGTTGTCATGTCACATTATAATTTGCCTTGTCACATTATTTTAGATATCCTTTTAATTAGATTATATAGATTTATAATACATAGTATTAAAAGCATCGATTTAGTACTTTAAATCACAAACATGATTTGAAACTCAGTTGTATAATAACTTTTTAGATCACTAGTTGTTGCACCGCGCCCTATTGATTTTTCTTTTCGCCCCAATTTGGCAAAACGGTATGTGCCAATATTTAGAAGTTATTAGACGACGATAAGATGCGACTGATGATGTATTTGAAACCGTGGTTTAAACATAGTACCGACTATACAAACTCGGGAGGATGTTTCATATTTGGAAGCGGGGTAGCTTGAGAAATTTGATTATAGTGTGAATAGCTATGAAAGACGACAAAAATGATCGCGCTACAAGGTAATCTACTTGGGAAAATTTATTACACTCGAAAAATTTCTTGAAAAAATGACGGCTGATGGCAACTAATTAGAGAATAACTGCCGGAAAATAAAAGCATAAACGATCGCCGTTAAGGTTTAGATTGTTTTTTTTTTTCCAGACAAACCAAAAAAAAACTTGTAACAATATGAGAGGACAAAATGAACGTTGACGAACAACAACATAA
This sequence comes from Heliosperma pusillum, assembly GCA_022085475.1. Classification (NCBI taxonomy): domain Eukaryota; kingdom Viridiplantae; phylum Streptophyta; class Magnoliopsida; order Caryophyllales; family Caryophyllaceae; genus Heliosperma; species Heliosperma pusillum. The sequence continues at coordinate 21,580 of JAIUZE010070576.1, read as the reverse complement.
AACGCTTATTAATGCTTAGTCTCATGCTACCTTGACAGGCCTCCAAAAACAGTTCATGAGTAAAGCATGCAAAAGTCATCCTTAACATTAGCATAAGCACACAGAAGGCGCCGCAACTTGTCCATAAATAGGAAGTTCGATAACTAAATATATTTTTTTAGTTGAGTTTTTTTTGTTATGTTTTTATTTTTCACAATAATCATTTTCCTTCTTATTATCACTCTTCCTCCATCCCTTTCACCTCATACTACTCATCTTTCTCCCCTTTTATATTTACTCCCCCTTCTCCTCTTTCATCCTCTTATTCCTCTCCCTCTCCCTCGTTCACGTCCTTCCGTCTCCCTTTTTTTCTCTAACGTCGCCGCGTTCTAAACCACCTCCTCTTCATCCTCATAAACCTCCTTCTTTTCTTCCCCGTTCCCCCTCCCTTATACCTTTCATGTCCACCATCGTCTTATTATATATCCTACATTTCCCCTTGTTCCACAATCTCTTATTTTAGTCTTCATCCCATTTTTTCTCGTACTACTCCACTATATCTTCTCCTTTATCCTCTTCCTCCCTTTCTCTTTCTCTATTTCCCCCCCTCCATGTTTATATTTTCCCCTTATTCTATTTTCCAACCACAACACCTTTTCCCTTCCTGTCATCCACATTCTCTTCCTTCAACTACTACTCATCCTCCAACCCATACATCGTCCTTGTCCTCTTCCTCATTTCCTCTCCCTCTTCCACTTTCTCTTATATTAGTCATCATCTCATTTTCCCTCGTACTATTCCTCCATATCTTTCCATTATCCGGTATTACTCTTTCCCTCTATTTTCCTACCTTGCTTCTGCTTTCCCGTTATTCTCTTTCTCAGCCCTAATCCCTTTCCCCTTTCCCTCATCTGCATTCTCCTCATTCCTCTCCTCCTCCTACTACTTATCCTCCTCCAAACATCATTTCCTTCTCTAGTTCCTCATTTCATCTCCATGTCTCCCTATTCCCCTCGTTACCTCCCTCATTTATCTCTAACGTTGCCAATTCCTCATCCTCATCCTTATCCCATCCTTCTTCTCATCCTCATAGTCCCTACTACTCACCCCCTAGTTATTTCAGTGTCGCATGCCTCCTCTTGTGTATCCACCAGTTTCTGTATGCTTCTTCCAAGACAATTACATTGTCATTATGATTGTCTCTATTAACTAATACCTTAGTAAAAAGGATGTTCGTTAAGTTCAGTATACTCTATTTTTTATAAGTCAATAGTTTACCTATAAAAATTTTCTTTTTTTTATTACAATCAATTCTCTTCTTATTATCACTACACCTCCTCCTCGAACCTGCTCCTACTCACCCTTCATACTACTCCTCCTTCTCCTATCCCTCTCCCATTGTCCTCCTCTTTCTTTCTCCGTTTTCTATCTTACATTGTCGCGTAGTCAATCACCCTGTTTCCCCATTTCTGTAACAACCCGAAATATACCCGATTTTTCTAGTAAAAATATTTACTAACACTTTTCAGTAGAACTTAAGTTTTTAAAATAGGAATTTTTGTTCTGAGTCTTATTTTGAAATTCCGCGTTCGTATTTGGAATTTTTGAGGGATTCCATGAAAAGTCCGTTTTTTAGTCATCTTTGACTTTTCTTGACTTTTAAGTCGTCTTTGACTTTTCCTTGACTTTTTAAAGTCGTCATTGACTTTTTCTTGACTTTTAAGTCGTCCTAAACTTTTCTTGACTTTTAAGTCATCTTCGACTTTTCTCGACTTTTCAGTCAACTTTGACTTCCGTTGACTTTTTCCCGACTCGCCTCATAAGTTTGAAGACCGAAATTTTATTTAAAAAAATAATATTTTTTGATTTATTTTTATTTAGATTTATTAAGATTTATCATAATTTAATATAATTATTTTGAATTTATTCGGAATTTAAAGAATAACGTTTACGGGTTTTAACCAAACGTCATTTAACTATTTCCGACGCATCGTAATGCGCGCAACAAAATCGAAACTCGACTTTGGCATGAGTCACGCGCCCATGTCATCGTTTCCACTCACATTAGATATTTTAATTCTTTTTATTAAACTAATAGGAATATCTTAGATATTTATTAACTTTATCGATCAGTTAACGAAAATTACGCAAATCGTTTACAAAACTGACTCGATATCACCATACCCCACATCGGTTTTCTTCCCTCTCTTACGCCTTGATCTTTTATTCTTTTCCTTATAATAACATAATATCTTGATATTTAATTCATTAACTTAATATCTATTAATTACGGTAATATAATTATTATACCCGGTCACTTCCATAACCACAATTTCAAAACCCAACTCACTAGTTTGCTCTATATTAACACGACACTCCTCACCCACTTTACTCACAAACAACTTTTCACTTTACAACAAATCAAAATAAGATAAAATAATCGCTTTCTTTATCGTTCTTTACAGGTTGCTTCAGTCGTTCTTCAATGTTCAGGTCACATCGTTCTTTGGCAAAACATTCATAAAATCTTCGTTTCCTTAATTAAATCCATCCTAATTTATATTTCTAGACTCTCCTCTTCGCTCCTCATCTTCCCGTACGGTTTTATTTCAATTCCGTCAAATCGTTTTCAAGACTTTAATTATGGAAAATCATATTTTAAGTTCTAATAATGTTTTCTTGTCATTTCTTATAGGGGAAGATTTTGAAGACGAGTTTGGTGACTCGTATATCTTAGGAGAAGACTAGAAGACGGGTTTCTTAGTTCTTAGTTCTTATTATTTTGGTGTACTTGATTTACTAGCTAAGGTAACGATTCCGATTACTCGACGGATAAATGTTACATAGCTTTGGTTTACTTTAGTTTTTGGTTCATCTTTAGTTTTTGTTCATATGATTATGGTTTTATGATTTTAGTTAGTAACATGATAAGTGGTTGATTTTATTATGTTGTAGGAAGTTATGAATATGTTGGTGTTCTTGTTATATTTTTATGATTTCTTCATGATGATGATTGTTGCATGTTGGATGGTTAAATTGGATGTTTAAAAATGGATGTTAGTAATTAAAAACATGTTGGAATTAATTGGAAATTGGGGTTGTTGCTTTGGTTGTGTGAACCGTGGAGGAGGGGCCAAACCGGACCAAACCAGCCGGTTCAGACCGGTCTGGGTTGGTCCAGGGTGGGTCCGGGTTTTGGTCTTTGGGTTGTGTCGATGTTTGATTGTTTAATTGTTGTTTTGACGGGTTTTAATTATGTTAAAGCATGCGGAAAATAATTAGAAACGGTTTTTAGTAAAACCGTTAAAAAGGCCAAAACAACCCATTTTCCCAAAACAGGCCGTGGGGCCCATCCAGGCCCATGTGGGGTCCGGCCCAACTCAGCCCGTGGGTCCCACTTTGGGACTTGTGACGGTTTTTGAGTTATCGTCATTTTTATCGCGTTTTGTAATAATTAGCAAGTGAGAAATATTAATCAGTAAAATATTTAATTTAAAAGTTTTTCATAAAATTATTATTTCTCCCATGTTAGAAATTATAAGACGAGACCGTAGTTTAATTTAATATCCTTTAAGTCAAACGGGGTTCTGGGTATAATATAATCTAATTCACATGTTAGAAGTTTTATTAAAATAACATGTAATGAATATGTTGATTTTATGTCTATGTTATAAAGACTCTGTTTCTAGCCGGTTTGATCCAACGGGTTTGGTCAAACTAAGATCTAGTCAGCCCCGATTTGACTGATGACCCGTCGCGGGACTCGGGTCGGGGATTTGTCTTCAAGTAAGGTTGTATTTAATTATGGAATTAGCCTTAGTAGATATGAGGCGATATGATATTTGAATATGATTTATTTGAAAATAGTCACATGATTAGTAATGTTTTTCCCGTGACTGTTTAATTGTATGATATATGTCGTGTTGACTAAGTACCCATAGAGAATTATTAGTATATGGCGTCTTGACCATTCTAATTCTAAATGAGTATCTTGGACCATGACATTGATAGGCCATACTATCTTTAACGAGCATACGGAGTTTGCCGCTTGATAGCTTTTGTGTCTCGGCTTGGTGGGTTTATATCCAAGTCGGGGCATGGCTGCCTAGTTCCACTGTGGAAATGGAGCCAGCTTAAGTACTAGCCATCTCTGCTTAGGGGGTCGCCTAGTAGAGTTTCTCATAGACGGTTATGTCATGGGACGGGGAATGGAATAGCTGTTGTCGCTAGGTCCCTTATCAGTCTAGGGCTGGATTGTTTTCCTACCTTGTGGTATAACCTCGAGTTACAGAAGTAGACTATCGCCGTACTAAGAACTTATGCCTGTTTCTAGAAGTATTGGTCTTTCATGTTTGATGATTCTATGGATCTTAGAAGGTGAGATGCAAGCCGGCTAAGGTTGATAGAGTTTGGATTACCGGTTGTTAACTGATTCACATGATTACGTGTTGATTAGGGTTTGAGTGTATCACGGCCATGTTTCTGAGAGGAACCTCTGATCTAGCATACCAGCTTCCCTACCTCGAGTTATAGTTTATTATCGGTTTCACATGATAGCTTTCACATGCTAGGTTATTTGTTAGTTATCTGTTTCATAACATGAAAAGCATATCATATATGTTAAAGTTTTGTATTGTCCATATACATTGCTTTTATGTTATTCATGTTTTATTAAACTTGACATGTCGTGGCTGGGAGAACTCGGAGTTACTCCCCACTGACTGTGGCTTCCGTGTTTATATTTAATGGGGTTGGCAGGTTTGTGATGCATACTTGGGTACATTGACGAGCTAGCGAGCGAAGTATTTACCTTGGACCTATATTCGGTTCTTAGGATTGTATATTATTATACACTCTTTTATTTCCGTATTTATACGAGAGATATGTCTCCCGTCTTGTATATTTCTTTTGTATAACATTGTTTCCGTTTTGTAATGACCTTTTTATTTCAGACACCTTCATTATGTATTTAAATTATTTTTTTTCTTTCCGCAAATTTGAGGGTGTCACAGTTGGTATCAGAGCATTTTGCTCCCGACGCACGTTTGTGTACCCTTGCATAAATAACTTGACCTTAATAAAATAATAAACTTGTGAGATAGAATGGTAGGATGGGTAGATTAGGATTTATGTTGTAGTCTATTTGTTTATGCTAATTGTTAGGAGTAACTTAATTTGTTTGGTTTCTTATGAAGATGGTTGGAGCTCGTGTAGAAGAGATCATTGTTAGTGCCAACCAGGTCCCTCCTCATAAAGAAGACAATTGCCAAGGAGGCTATGCTTGGGTGGCTAGCCACATTGCTAGGAGCAATATTACGCCTTATGGTGGAATATGTGTTACCTAGAAGGAGTATCCTCTACCGAAGATTTGAAGATTTATAAAGCCTAATTGAAGTGAATTCTTTCTTCATCTGCGAATTCTCTCGTCCTTATAATATTATGCCCTCTTCTTTCTATCTTGGGGCTTCTTTCTCTTCCAACCTATTTACATTTTGGAAAATTCTCTTAATAGTTCCTCCATTATACCATTGGTATTCTTACCTTCCTCTTGTAACATTGGTATGGATGTCACCCCATTGGTATGCGGTATATTATTCTTAGTCGGAAGAACTTTGAATTTTGTGGAATATTAGTGTTTGTTAGAATGAACTTGTGATTTGAGGAAAATGTTATAGATCTAATTTCACCCTATGGTGGGGAGAGTTGGTATCCTTGAGGAAGGTGTGATAAAATATGTTTAAAGATTTTAATGCTAGATGCTTGTCCTGAATTGTGTGTAAATAGTGCATGATATTCGATGGTGTAAGATCGAATGAGTTGGCTATGACTTCTTAACTCATTAGTAATTTAGTATTTTGGACTTAGAAGTTTAGCATTGGTTTGAAGACCATGCTTATGATATGTCTATTTTGGAGTAAATAAGAAGTTTCGAATATGGTACTTAACCATCTTATTAAACTAGTTTCATGTTTAGATGATTATAAGGATTTGAGGATAAACTTGAGATGAAATTCTCCTAGTGGTTTTAAATTAAGAAATCTTGAAGTTGCAATATCTTTTTGAGGATCGAAATAAGCTGAATGATAGTGGTAGTTATGGTTAGGAAGTTGAGTGATTTTTTATTTATTTACTTGGGAATTGGTAGTCGTTAAATGATGGACCTAGCGGGAATAATACTTTGTGGAATTAGGATTGGATGATACAACGTGAGGAATATTGTCATAAGCGAAAACCGATGTATTGAGTGTTGAAGGAGCTAAATGAATTGATTTACGGTCGCATGGCCTATGATTGGCAAAAGTTAAGTGAAATGATAGTGGGTGACTAATCTCTTTTGAGGAATTGTGTTTTAACTTTTGAAGGTGAGAAAGTTAATTGTTAATAACTTAAGATAATGAATTTTGGAATAAATTGGATCAAAGGATTTCATCGTAAGTCTCCGTTACTTGGGGTTGTTAGCGGCATTGTTTCCCAAATTATAAATATTTTGATGGTGGTTCCAATAAAAGTTTTGAGGGAGCTAAGAAAATTATAGTTCGTAATAAATCTTTCATGGGTTGTTCGTTATGGAGCTTACTGTACCGATGGACCTTAGAAGATTCTAACTAAATTGGAATAATTGGAAGTTATTACTCGAGGGGTCATGTTTATGAAATATTTTGGTAGGAAGCTGATGATTGAAATGGTAGAGGATAATTGCTATCTTTTGAGGACTAGTTTATTTGTACAGTTGGTATTGTTGAGTTACGATAGACATTCGAATTGTCATAGATGAAAGTTAGTATGGTAATGCATTCCTCTCTTTTCTCTCTTTCTTTTCGATTTATTCTTTCGAATATTTCGTTCCTTCTATCAATTATCATCTCATGATTGATAGATTATTAGAAACTTTAGTTAGAAATTTTAGGTATAGATAGTAGGGTTATTACATTTACTATAGAATTTTTGAACTAATCATGTGTAGAAATGTTTTATAATTTCAAGTATTTTTACCGTCAAGGAGTGTTGAGACTCGTTATTGGAGACGTTCGATAACTAGTTTTCTCATTAATTGACGCGAAAGTGTATCTTTTGAGTCTTTGACTTGGACGATGAGGTTTTTGACCGCGGACGAGAACCTTCCGTTCCATTGATAAGATCCTATAAATATATTACAAGAATATTTTTAACAGTTTTGAAATAGACCTACATATATGTTACGTTCTTTCTCCTAAGTTTCGAGGACGAAACTTTTTAAAAAGGAGGGGTGATTGTAACAACCCGAAAAGTACCCGATTTTTCTAGTAAAAATATTTACTAACACTTTTCAGTAGAACTTAAGTTTTAAAATAGAAATTTTCGTTCGGAGTCGTATTTTGAAATTCCGCGTTCGTATTTGGAATTTTTGAGGAATTTCATGAAAAGACCGTTTTTCATCATCTTTGACTTTTCTGGACTTTTTAAGTCGTCTTTGACTTTCCTTGACTTTTTAAAAGTCGTCATTGACTTTTTCTTGACTTTTAAGTCGTTCTAAACTTTTCTTGACTTTTAAGTCATTTTTGAATTTTCTCAACTTTTAAGTCGACTTTGACTTCCGTTGACTTTTCCCGACTCGCCTTGCAAGTTGGAAGACCGAAATTTTATTAAAAAAATAATATTTTTGATTTATTTTTATTTAGATTTATTATGATTTATCATAATTTAATATAATTATTTTGAATTTATTTGGAATTTAAAGAATAACTTATACGGTTTTTAATCGAAAGTCATTTAACTATTCCCGACGCATCGTAATGCGCGCAACAAAATCGAAACTCGACTTTGGCATGAGTCACACGTTGAGGTCATCGCTTTCCACTCCCCAGTAGATGTTTTATTTATTTTGATTAAAATAATCAAAATATCTAGATATTTACTTACTTTATCGATCCGTCAACGAAGATTACGCAAATCGAGCAAAAACAGACCGAATCCTCACCATGCCACACGGTCCATTTAGTCCTCTAATAGGGCTTGATATTTCATTACTTTTGATTATAATATTATAATATCTAGATATTATTTCACTTTATCGATCAGTTAACGAAAACTACGCAAAACGCGCGAAATCGGACCCGACAAGCTCAACATCACACGGCTCCCTTACCCACTCTTAAGTCTTGATATTTTCATTATTTTTCATTTTAATATCATAATATCTTGATATTTACTTTATCGTTAATTATATTTAATCGTTTACCGTAAAATAATTATTAAACGCGAGTCAATTACGGAACAACAATTTTAAAACTCAACACCTTTATTTGTCTATAAACTCACGTCCAACTCCACTCCACTTTACTCACAAACACCTTTTCACTTTTCAACAAATCAAATAAAGATCAAAATATCACTTTCTTTAATCGTTCTTCGTGTTCTTCATAGTTCATCAATTGTTCTTCATCGTTCTTGAGCAAAACCTCCATAAATCCTTCATTTCTTAATTAAATCCTTCCTAATTTATATTTCTAGGATCTCCTCTTCGCTCTCCATCTTCTAGTACGTTTTAAATTCAATTCCGTCAAGATCGTTTTCAACACTTTAATTATGAGAAATTTCGTTTAAGTTCTAATAATTGTTTTTCTTGTTATTTCTTATAGGGGAAGAGTTTGAAGACGAATTTGGGGACTCTTATATTTTGGGTGAAGACTAGTAGAAGGGTTTTCTTAATTATTACTTCTTATTATTTTGTGCTAAGTGGGTTTTGCTAGCTAAGGTAACGATTCCGAGTTACTCGACGAATAAATGTTACATAGCTATAGTTTTAGTTAATATTATTGTCACTTATGATTTTTAAGTAGTAATATGATAAGTAGTTATTTTTATTAAGTGGTATGAATAATTAGTATAATTAGTGTTCTTGCCATATTTTGATGATTAGTTCATAATCATGATTTTTGTATGCATGATGGTTGAATTGGATGTTTAAAATGGTTGTTGTTAATTAAAATCATGTTAGAATCAATTGGTGTTGGTGGTGGTGTTGGCCGTGGAAGTGGCCGTGTAGGGTGGTTGGTGAACCGGACCAAACCAGCCGGTCCAGGCCGGTTCAGACCGGTCTGGGTTGGTCCATGGTGGGTCCGGGTTTTGGTTTTTGGGGTGTGTCGATGTTTGATTGTTTAATTGTTGTTTTGACGGATTTTTAATTATGTTAAGCAGGCGGGAAAATATTAGAAATCGGTTTGAGAAAGTTTAAAGCAAAACAGCCCATTGTTGTCAAAACAGGCCGTGGGGCCCATCTAGGTCCATGTGGGGTCCGGCCCAACTCAGCCCGTGGGTCCCACTTTGGGACTTGTGACGGTTTTTGAGTTATCGTCAGTTTTATCGCGGTTTGTAATAATTAGCAGTGAGAAATATTATAAGTAAAATATTTAATTTAAAAGTTTTTCATAAATTATTATTTCTCACATGTTAGAAAATATATACGAGATCGTAGTTTAAATTTGATATCCTTTAGTCAAACGGGTTTTGGGTATAATATAATCTAATTCACAGTTTTAGAAGTTTTATTAACATAACATGTAATGAATATGTTTGATTTTAATGTCTATGTGATAAGACTCTTTTTCTAGCCGGTTTGATCCAACGGGTTTGGTCAAACTAAGATCTAGTCAGCCCCGATTTGACTGATGACCCGTCGCGGGACTCGGGTCGGGGATTTGTCTTCAAGTGAGGTTTTATTTAATTATGAATTAGCCTTAGTAGATATGAGGCGATATGATATTTGATTTTATTGATATGCAATTAGTCACATGATAGGATATTTTTCCCGTGACTGTTTTATTATATGGTTGGTGTCGTGTTGACTAAGTACCCATAGAGAATTATGAGGATATGGCGTCTTGACCATTCTAATTCTAAATGAGTAGCTTCGACCATGACATTGATAGGCACGTACTATCTTTAACGAGTATATGTTCGCCACTGATAGCGTTTGTGTCCCGGGCCTGGGGGGCTTATCCCCAAGTCGGGGCATGGTATCCTAAGAGTTCCGCTTTGGGAAGGGAGCCAGCTTAAGTACTAGCCATCTCTGCTTAGGGGGTCGCCTAGCAGAGTTTCTTGTGTACGGTTATGTCATGAGACGGGGAATGGAATAGCTATTGTCGCTAGGTCTGATCAGTCTAGGACTAGGATGTTTTCCTACCTTGTGGTATAGCCTCGAGTTACAGATGACTATTGGCCGCCCTAGGAACTTATGCCTGTTTATAGAAGTATTGGTCTTTCAGGTTTGTATGATTCTATGAGTTCTAGAAGGTGAGATGCAAGCCGGCTAGGATTGATAGAGTTTGGATTACCGATTGTTAACTGATTCACATGATTACGTGTTGATTAGGGTTTGAGTGTATCACGGCCATGTTTCTGAGAGGAACCTCTGAGCTAGCATACCAGCTTCCCTACCTCGAGTTATAGTTTATTATCGGTTTCACATGATAGCTTTCACATGCTAGGTTATTTGTTAGTTATCTGTTTCATAACATGAAAAGCATATCATATATGTTTAAGTTTTGTATTTTCCATATACATTGCTTTTATGTTATTCATGTTTCATTAAACTCGACATTTCGTGGCTGGGAGAACTCGGAGTTACTCCCCACTGACTGTGGCTTCCGTGTTTATATTTAATGCGGTTGGCAGGTTTGTGATGCATACATTGGGTACATTGACGAGCTAGCGAGCGAAGTATTTACCTTGGACCTATATTCGGTTCTTAGATTGTATATTATTATACACTCTTTTATTTCCGTATTATACGGGAGATATGTCTCCCGTCTTGTATAATTCTTATGTAAAATTTTATTCCGTTTTGTAATGAACCTTTTTATTTATGACACCTTCGTTATGTATTCTCATATTTTATTTAGTTAAATTATTTTTTTTATTTCCGCAAATTTGAGGGTGTCACAGTTGGTATCAGAGCATTTTTTGCTCCCGACGCACGTTTGTGTACCCTTGCATAAATAACTTGACCTTAATAAATAATAAACTTGTGAGATAGAAGGGTAGGATGGGTAGATTAGGATTTATGTTGTAGTCTATTTGTTTATGCTAATTGTTAGGAGTAACTTAATTTGTTTTGTCTCTTATGAAGATGGTTGGACCTCGTGTAGAAGAGATCGTTGTTACTGCCAACCAGGTCCCTCCTCATAAAGAAGACAATTGCCAAGGAGGTTATGCTTGGGTGACTATCCAGATTGCTAGGAGCAATATTACGCCTTATGGTGAAATATGTGTAACCTAGGAGGAGTATCCTCTACCGAAGATTTGAAGATTTATAAGCCAAATTGAAGTGAATTCCTTCTTCATCTTTGAATTCTCTCGTCCTTATAGTATTATGCTTTCTTCCTTCCATCTAGGTGCTTCTTTCTCTTCCAACCTAGTTGCCTTTTGAAAATTTCTCTTGATAGTTCCTTCATCTTAACATTAGTATCCTTACCTCCCTCTTGTAACATTTTTATGGATGTCTTAACCATCAGTTTGAGGTATATTATTCTTAGTCGAAAGAACTTTGAATCTTGTGGAATATTAGTGTTTGTTAGAATGAACTTGTGATTTGAGGAAAATGTTATGGATCTAATTTCACCATATGTTGGTGAGAGTTGGTATTCTTGAGGAAGGTGTGGTGAGGTATGTTTAATAATTTTAAAGCTTGATGCTTGTCATGACTTGTGAGTAATAGTTCATGATATTCGATGGTGTAAGATCGAATGAGTTGGCAATTACTTCTTAACTCATTGGTAATTTAGTCTTTTGGAATTAGAAGTTTAGTATTGGTTTGAAGACCATGCATATGATATGTCTATTTTGAAGTAAATAAGAAGTTTCGAATATGGTACCTAACCATTCTATTAAGCTACTTCCGTGTTTAGATGATTATAAGGATTTGAGGATAAACTTAGGAGGAAATTCTCTTAGTGGTTTTAAATTATGAAAACTTTAAGTTGCAATATCATTTCTTTTGAGGATCGAATTAAGCATAATGTTAGTTGGTTGTTGTGGTTAAGGATTTTAGGGGTTCTTTAAGTGTTACTTGGGAAATTGAAGTCTTTAAATGTTGGACCCTATTGGAAATAATTACTTGTGGAATGTTGGATTTAGATGACCAAACTTGGGGAATATTGTCATAAGCAAAAACCGATGTATAGAGATTTTGAAGGAGCTAAATAATTTGATTTACGGTCGCATTGCCCTATAATTGGCAAAAGTTAAGTGAAATGAGATTTGTTAACTAATCTCTTTTGAGGATTTGTGTTTTAACTTTTGAAGGTGAGAAAGTTTATTGTTAATAACTTAGGATAATGAATTTTGGAATAAATTGGATCAAAGGATTTCATAGTAAGCCTCCTTTACTTTGTGGTTGTTAGCGGTCTTGTTTACCAAATTATAAATATTTTGATGGACCTTAGAAGATGTTAATTGAATTGGAATAATTGGGAGTTCTTACTCGACGTGTAGTGCTTATGAAATATTTTGGTAAGAATCTGATGATTGAAAATAGTTAGGATAATTGCTATCTTTTGAGGACTAGTTTATTTGTACAGTTAGTATTGTTGAGTTACGATAGACATTCGAATTGTCATAGATGAAAGTTAGTATGGTAATGCATTCCTCTCTTTTCTCTCTTTCTTTTCGATTTATTCTTTCGATTATTTCGTTCCTTCTATCAATTATCTTCTCATGATTGATAGATTATTAGAAACTTTAGTTAGAAATTTTAGGTATAGATAGTAGTGTTATTACATTTACTATAGAATTTTTGAACTAATCATGTGTAGAAATGTTTTATAATTTCAAGTATTTTTTACCGTCAAGGAGTGTTGAGACTCGTTATTGGAGACGTTCGATAACTAGTTTTCTCATTAATTGACGCGAAAGTGTATCTTTTGAGTCTTTGACTTGGACGATGAGGTTTTTGACCGCGGACGAGAACCTTCCGTTCCATTGATAAGATCCTATAAATATATTACAAGAATATTTTTAACAGTTTTGAAATAGACCTACATATATGTTACGTTCTTTCTCCTAAGTTTCGAGGACGAAACTTTTTAAAAAGGAGGGGTGATTGTAACAACCCGAAAAGTACCCGATTTTTCTAGTAAAAATATTTACTAACACTTTTCAGTAGAACTTAAGTTTTAAAATAGAAATTTTCGTTCGGAGTCGTATTTTGCAATTCCGCGTTCGTATTTGGAATTTTTGAGGAATTTCATGAAAAGACCGTTTTTCATCATCTTTGACTTTTCTTGACTTTTTAAGTCGTCTTTGACTTTCCTTGACTTTTTAAAGTCGTCATTGACTTTTTCTTGACTTTTAAGTCGTCCTAAACTTTTCTTGACTTTTAAGTCATCTTCGACTTTTCTCGACTTTTTTTAAGTCGACTTTGACTTCCGTTGACTTTTCCCGACTCGCCTTGCAAGTTTGAAGACCGAAATTTTATTAAAAAAATAATATTTTTGATTTTATTTTTATTTAGATTTATTATGATTTATCATAATTTAATATAATTATTTTGAATTTATTTGGAATTTAAAGAATAACTTATACGGTTTTTAAATCGAAGTCATTTAACTATTCCCGACGCATCGTAATGCGCGCAACAAAATCGAAACTCGACTTTGGCATGAGTCACACGTTGAGGTCATCGCTTTCCACTCACCAGTAGATGTTTTATTTATTTTGATTAAAATAATCAAAATATCTAGATATTTACTTACTTTATCGATCCGTCAACGAAGATTACGCAAATCGAGCAAAACAGACCGAATCCTCACCATGCCACACGGTCCATTTAGTCCTCTAATAGGGCTTGATATTTCATTACTTTTGATTATAATATTATAATATCTAGATATTATTTTACTTTATCGATCAGTTAACGAAAACTACGCAAAACGCTCGAAATCGGACCCGACAAGCTCAACATCACACGGCTCCCTTACCACTCTTAAGCCTTGATATTTTCATTATTGTTCATTTTAATATCATAATATCTTGATATTAACTTTATCGTAAATTATATTTAATCGTTTACCGTAAAATAATTATTAAACGCGAGTCAATTACGGAACAACAATTTTAAAACTCAACACCTTTATTTGTCTATAAACTCACGTCCAACTCCACTCCACTTTACTCACAAACACCTTTTCACTTTTCAACCAATCAAATAAAGATCAAAATATCACTTTCTTTAATCGTTCTTCGTGTTCTTCATCGTTCATCAATTGTTCTTCATCGTTCTTGAGCAAAACCTCCATAAATCCTTCATTTCTTAATTAAATCCTTCCTAATTTATATTTCTAGGAGCTCCTCTTCGCTCTCCATCTTCTAGTACGGTTTATTTTCAATTCCGTCAAGATCGTTTTCAACATTTAATTATGGAAAATTAAGTTTAAGTTCTACTAATTGTTTTTCTTGTTATTTCTTATAGGGGAAGAGTTTGAAGACGAATTTGGAGACTCTTATATTTTGGGTGAAGACTAGTAGAAGGGTTTTCTTAATTATTACTTCTTATTATTTTGTGCTAAGTGGGTTTTGCTAGCTAAGGTAACGATTCCGAGTTACTCGACGAATAAATGTTACATAGCTTTAGTTTTAGTTAATATTATTGTCACTTATGATTTTTAAGTAGTAATATGATAAGTAGTTATTTTTATTAAGTGGTATGAATAATTAGTATAATTAGTGTGCTTGCCATATTTTGATGATTAGTTCATAATCATGATTTTTGTATGCATGATGGTTGAATTGGATGTTTAAAATGGTTGTTGTTAATTAAAATCATGTTAGAATCAATTGGTGTTGGTGGTGGTGTTGGCCGTGGAAGTGGCCGTGTAGGGTGGTTGGTGAACCGGACCAAACCAGCCGGTCCAGACCGGTCTGGGTTGGTCCATGGTGGGTCCGGGTTTTGGTTTTTGGGTTGTGTCGATGTTTGATTGTTTAATTGTTGTTTTGACGGATTTTTAATTATGTTAAGCATGCGGGAAAATATTAGAAATCGGTTTGAGAAAGTTTAAAGCAAAACAGCCCAGTGTTGTCAAAACAGGCCGTGGGGCCCATCTAGGTCCATGTGGGGTCCGGCCCAACTCAGCCCGTGGGTCCCACTTTGGGACTTGTGACGGTTTTTGAGTTATCGTCATTTTTACCGCGTTTTGTAATAATTAGCAAGCGAGAAATATTAATAAGTAAAATATTTAATTAAAAAGGTTTTTCATTAAAATTATTATTTCTCACATGTTAGAAATTATAAGACGAGACCGTAGTTTAATTTAATATCCTTTTAGTCAAACGGGTTTTTGGGTATAATATGATAATTCACATGTTAGAAGTTTTAATAAAATAACATGTAATGAATATGTTGATTGTTATGTCTAAGTCTATGTGGTAAAGACTCTGTTTCTAGCCGGTTTGATCCAACGGGTTTGGTCAAACTAAGATCTAGTCAGCCCCGATTTGACTGATGACCCGTCGCGGGACTCGGGTCTGGGATTTGTCTTCAAGTAAGGTTGTATTTAATTATGAATTAGCCTTAGTAGATATGAGGCGATATGATATTTGATTATTATTGATATGCAATTAGTCACATGATAGGATGTTTTTCCCGTGACTGTTTTATTATATGGTTGGTGTCTTGTTGACTAAGTACCCATAGAGAATTATGAGGATATGGCGTCTTGACCATTCTAATTCTAAATGAGTAGCTTGGACCATGACATTGATAGGCACGTACTATCTTTAACGAGCATATGGAGTTCACAGCTTGATAGCTTTTGTGTCACGGCCTGGGGGGCTTATCTCCAAGTCGGGGCATGTCATCCTAAGAGTTCCGCTTTGGGAAGGGAGCCAGCTTAAGTACTAGCCATCTCTGCTTAGGGGGTCGCCTAGTAGAGTTTCTCATAGACGGTTATGTCATGGGACGGGGAATGGAATCGCTATTGTCGCTAGGTCTGATCAGTCTAGGACTAGGATGTTTTCCTACCTTGTGGTATAGCCTCGAGTTACAGAAGTCTTCTATCGACTGTTCTAAGAACTTATGCCTGTTTGTAGAAGTATTGGTCTTTCATGTTGGTATGATTCTATGAGTTCTAGAAGGTGAGATGCAAGCCGGCTAGGATTGATAGAGTTTGGATTAACGGTTGTTAACTGATTCACATGCTTACGTGTTGATTAGGGTTTGAGTGTATCAGGGCCATGTTACTTGGTAACCGCTGAGCCAGCATACCAGCTTCCCTACCTCGAGTTATATTTTATTAACGGTTTCACATGATAGCTTTCACATGATAGGTTATGTGTTAGTTAATTGTTTCATAAACATGAAAAGCATATCATATATGTTAAGGTTTTGTATTTTCTATATACATTGCTTTTATGTTATTCATGTTTTATTAAACTCGACATTTCGTGGCTGTGAGAACTCGGAGTTACTCCCCACTGACTGTGGCTTCCGTGTTTATATTTAATGCGGTCGAACAAGTGGTGATGCATATTTGGGGTACATTGACGAGCTAGCGAGCGAAGTATTTACCTTGGACCTATATTTGGTTCTTAGTTTGTATATTATTATATACTCTTTTTATTTCCGTATTTATACGGGAGATATGTCTCCCGTCTTGTATATTTCTTTTGTAGAATATTATTCCGTTTTGTAATGACCCTTTTTATTTTATGACACCTTCGATTATGTATTATCATATTTCTTTTATGTATTAAATTATTTTTTTTCTTTCCGCAAATTTGAGGGTGTCACAGTTGGTATCAGAGCTATTTTGCTCCCGACGCACGTTTGTGTACCCTTGCATAAATAACTTTACCATAATAAAATAATAAACCGTGAGATAGAAGGGTAAGATGGGTAGATTAGGATTTATGTTGTAGTCTCTTTGTGCTTGCTAAATGATAAGTACTAATCTGTGTTTTATTTTGCAAGATGCCTCCGAGAATTGACAACACGATCTTAGCAGCTCTTACCGTTATTATCCAAAACCAGCAAAATCAGCAAAACCAACAAGCCAATCCTATTCCTAATCCTATTCCCGACCGTGAGAGACACGGAAGTTGTTCATGGGTTGCTTCTCAACTATCTAGGAGCCAAGCCAAAACCTACGGTGGTGAGGTAGATCCCGTTCAGCTTTCGGGGTGGTTACGTGAAATGGAGAAGAGCTTTGCTCTGTATGATGTCCTTGAAGAGGATAAGGTCCGTCTGGCTTCTCACTTCTTAGTGAAAGAAGCCGATCAGTGGTGGACTCTTTCAGGTCCTACTGCTAAGTTGGAGCCTAATTTTGGGTGGACTCGTTTCCGAGAACTATTGGAGACGAGGTTTTATCCGGATGAGTTGAGACAGCAAAAGCTGAAGGAGTTTATGGACTTTAAGCAAGGAGTTCTTTCTGTTCAGGAGTTCACTACTCAGTTCAACGAGTTGGCTCATTATGCCACTCGACTTATTTCGAGAGAGGAAGACAAAGCTTTCTTTTACTTAGGAAAGCTATCTCCTCAGGTGAAGGGGAAGATTAGTAGGGGTTCTACTTCTTTCGTCTCTATTTACAATGATGCTTTATGGGCGGAGAGTTCTATTCGGGAGATTGCCGAGGAGGCCCGTACTTCGTTTGTAGCTCCTAATGCCTTTGGCAAGAGACCTCTATATCCTACTTCCCGACCTTCCTTTTCTCCTTCTTTTCCAAACAAGAGGAGGAACTTTCAGAGTGGACAGGCAAATCCGACAAACCGTCCATTTGTCCCGAGCAACAACAACGATCCTAAGGGTCGTACCTGTTTTGCGTGCAAGATGCCTATGCATCCAGGTGTTGGCTGTTTCAACAAGCCAATTGTATGCTTTACTTGTCTGAAGCCGGGACACAAGTCATTTGTATGTCCTGATAGGAAGATGATAGCTTCTACACCAGCTACATCTGGGAGACCGAAGGGTCGAATTTTCGTCATGAGCCGCGCTGAGGCCGATGCTCAACCAGACCTGGTGACTGGTATGTTTCAAGTTATGAAATCCGTGTTTAATTTTATTAGATACGGGAGCTTCTTTGTCTCTTCCTCAGCCTCGTTTTCCTTTTTCGCCTTCGCCTTTTTCATCTTATCTTAATCTTTAATAATGCTTCCTAATGTTCCTTGTATCATGTTCTTTTATCCCTACTCTCTGGAGAGGTAGTCCTTTTAGCTATCGTAAGGGTTAGTAGAGGTGTTTTGAAGGAGTTTCGAATATGATACCTAACCGTCCTATGGAGCTAGTTTCGTGTTTAAATGATTATGGAAAATGGAGAATAAGTTTAGGAAGAAACTATCCTAGTGGTTTTAAAATATAAAAGCTTGAAGTTGCAATATCTTTTGAGGATCGACATAAGCTTAATAATAGTTGTAGTTGTGGTTAGAAAGTTGAGTGATTTTTAATGTTATTTGGGAATTTGTTGTCGTTAAATGTTGGACCATAACGGGAACAAATACTTTGTGGAATTAGGATTTGATGACACAACTTGAGGAATATCGACATAAGCGAAAACCGATGTATTGAGAGTTTGGAAGAGATAAATAAATTGATTACGGTCACATTGCCCTATGTTTGGCAAAAGTTAAGTGAATCGAGATTTGTGTGACTAATCTCTTTGAGGTTTCGAGATTCAACTTTTGAGGATGAGAGGGTTCATTGTAAATAAGTTGGGGTAATGAATTTTTGGAATAAATTGGATTAAAGGATTTCATAGTAAGTCCTTTACTTTGTGGTTGTTAGCGGTCTTGTTTCCTTAATTATAAATATTTTGATGGTGATTTCCAATAATAGTTTCGATGGACTTTAGAAGATTCTAATTGAATTTGAATAATTGGGAGTTGTTACTCGATGGGTCATGCTTAGGAAATATTTGGTAGGAATCCGATGATGGAAAATGTTGAGGATTGATTGCACTCTCTTGAGGACTAGATTCGGTTGCAGTTAGTGTTGTCGAGTTGCGATCGACATTTGACTTGTCATAGATGGAAGATAGTTTTGTGATTTATTTCTTCTTTCTTCTTTCTTTCTATTCGATTTATTCTTTCGAATATTCTGTTCCTTCTATTGAGTATCATTTCTCTTAGATAGATTACTATAAGCTTTAGTTAGAAATTTTAGGCATAAATAATAGAGTAATTACCTTTACTACGAAATTTTTGAACTAAAAGCTTTTGGAAATGTTTTATGATTTCAAGTATTTTACCGTCAAGGAGTGTTGAGACTTGTTATTGGAGACGTTCGATAACTAGTTTTCCCATTTATTGATGCGAAAATGTATCTTTTAAAGTCTTTGACTTGGACGATGAGATTCTTGACTGCAGACGAGAATCTTCCGCCCTATTGATAAGACCCTATATTTTTATTACAAGTATATTTTTAACAGTTTTGAAATAGACCTACATATATGTTACTTTCCTTCTTCTAAGTTTCGAGGACGAAACTTTTTAAAAGGAGGGGTGATTGTAACAACCCGAAAAGTACCCGATTTTTCTAGTAAAAATATTTACTAACACTTTTCAGTAGAACTTAAGTTTTTAAAATAGAAATTTTTGTTCCGAGTCTTATTTTGAAATTCCGCGTTCGTATTTGGAATTTCTGAGAGATTTCATGAAAAGACTGTTTTAGTCATCTTTGACTTTTCTTGACTTTTAAGTCGTCTTTGACTTTCCTTGACTTTTTAAAGTCGTCATTGACTTTTTCTTGACTTTTAAGTCGTCATAAACTTTTCTTGACTTTTAAGTCATTTTTGACTTTTCTCGACTTTTTAAGTCGACTTTGACTTTCGTTGACTTTTCCCGACTCGCCTTGTAAGTTTGAAGACCGGAATTTTATTTAAAAAAAAATAATATTTTTAATTTATTTTTATTAAGATTTATTATGATTTATCATAATTTAATATAATTATTTTGAAATTATTTGGAATTTAAAGAATAACTTTTACGGTTTTTAACCGAACATCATTTAACTATTCTCGAGTCATCGTAAATCCCGTAACAAATTCGAAACTCGACTTTGGCATGAGTCACACGCGCGTGTCATCTTTTTCCACTCACAATTAGATATTCTAATTGTTTTGATTAAACTAATAATAATATCTAGATATTTATTCACTTTATCGATCAGTTATCGAAAATTACGCAAAACGCTCGAAATCAGACCCGACAAGCTCAACATCACACGGCACTCCTTACTCTCTTAGACCTAGATATTTTCATTATTTTTCATTACCATATCATAATATCTTGATATTTAGTTTAATTAACTTTATCGTTAATTATTTAATCGATTACCGTAAAATAATTATTAAACGCGAGTCAATTACGTAACAACAATTTCAAAACCCGACTTCCTAATCCCTCTATAAACACACGGCTCACACCCCCTCTTTACTCTCTAACAACTTTTCATTTTTCAACAAATCAAATTAAGATCTAAATATCACTTTCTTCATCGTTCTTCATTTGTTCTTCGTGTTCTTCAATTGTTCTTCATCGTTCTTGAGCAAAACCTTCATAAAATCTTCATTTCTTAATTAAATCCGTCCTAACTTATTTTTCTAGACTCTCCTCTTCGCTCGTCATCTTCACGTACGATTTAATTTCAATTCCGTCAAGATCGTTTTCAATCAGCACTTATTATGGAAACTCATATTTTAAGTTCTAATAATGTTTTTCTTGTCTTTTCTTATAGGGGAAGATTTTGAAGACGAGTTTGGAGACTCGTATATTTTGGGTGAAGATTAGTAGAAGGGTTTCTTATTATATACTTCTTATTATTTTGGTGCTAAGTGGTTTTGCTAGCTAAGGTAACAATTCCGATTTACTCGACGAAATAATGTCACATAGCCTTTAGTTTTTGTTCATGTTATGGTTTTGATGATTTTAGTAGTAACATAGCCTTTAGCTTTTGTTTTATTTAGTTTTTGGTTCATCTTTGTTTTAGTTCATGTTTTTATGATTTATGGATTTTTAGTAGTAATATGATAAGTAGGATGATTTTTATGTTGTATGGAGTTTTTATGTTGTTTAGTGTTCTTTATGAATTTTGATGATTTTTCATAAGTTATGATTTTTATGTTGTGTAGGAAATTTTTAATATGTTTAGTGTTCTTGAGGAATTTGGATGAATTAATTTTAAATCATGATTTTGTATGATGGTTGTTAAAATGGATGTTTGTTAATTAAAAACATGTTAGGAAATAATTTGGTGGTGGTTGTTGTGGGAACCGTGGAGGTGGGCTGGAAAACCGGCCCCAAACCAGCCGGTTCAGGCCGGTTCAGGCCCGGTCCAGACCGGTCTGGGTTGGTCAAGGGTGGGTCCGGGTTTTGGTCTTTGGGTTGTGTCGATGTTTGATTGTTTGGTTGTTGTTTTGACGGGTTTTAATTATGTTAAAGCATGCGGGAAATATTAGGAAACGGTTTTAGTAAAAGTTGGAAAATCTGTCAAAACAGCCCAAACAGGCCCGTGGGCCCATTCAGGCCCATGTTGGGTTCGGCCAAAAGTCAGCCCGTGGGTCCCACTTTGGGACTTGTGACGGTTTTTGAGTTATCGTCATTTTTATCGCGTTTTGTAATAATTAGCAAGCGAGAAATA
>JAIUZE010070575.1:32500-52739 GCA_022085475.1 Heliosperma pusillum | reverse complement strand
ATATAAACCCACCAAGCCGAGACACAAAAGCTATCAACGGTGAACATATACTCGTTAAAGATAGTAAGGCCTAACAATGTCATGGTCCAAGATACTCATTTAGAATTAGAATGGTCAAGACGCCATATACTCATAATTTTCTATGGGTACTTAGTCAACACGACACCAACCATATAATAAAACAGTCACGGGAAAAACATCCTATCATGTGACTAATTTCATATAAAGAATAACCAAATATCATATCGCCTCATATCTACTAAGGCTAATTCAATAAGTAAATAAAACTTTACTTGAAGACAAATCCCCGACCCGAGTCCCGCGACGGGTCATCAGTCAAATCGGGGCTGACTAGATCTTAGTTTGACCAAACCCGTTGGGTCAAACCGGCTAGAAACAGAGTCTTAGCCCTCGAGGCTTGAACATAAGAATATCACAATCATTTCATGTTATTTCATTCTATTTCTAACATGTGAATTATTAAATCGTACAACCACCCGCTTGACTTAAAGGATATCAAATTAAACTACGGTCTCGTCTTATAATTTCTAACATGTTAGAAATAATAATATTATGAAAAATACTTTTAATTAAATAATTTACTTATTAAAATTTCTCACTTGCTAAATATTACAAAACACGATAAATTAACACTAAACTCAAAAACCGTCACAAGTCCAAAGTGAGGGCTCATGGGCTGATTTTGGGCCGGACCTAACATGGGCCTGGACTGGGCCCACGGCTGATTTGGGCTGTTTTGGCTATTTTTATCGACTTTACTAAAAACCGTTTACTAATATTTCCCGCATGCTTAACATATTTAAAACCCGTCCAAACAACAACAAAACAATCAAACATCGACACAACTCCCAAGCCAACTCACGGATCCACCATGGACCAACCCAGACCGGCCTGGACCGGGCCTGGACCGGGCCTGAACCGGCCTGAACCGGCCTGAACCGGCCTGGTTTGGGCTGGTTTACACGGCCACCCTACACGGTTTCAACAACCACCAATCCAAATTAATTATAACATGATTTTAATTAACAACAACCATTTTAACAACCCATTTAATAATCATCCATACAAAAATCATGATTTTAAATAAATCATCCAACTATGTCAAGAACAACCAACATGTTATAAATTCATAAAACATAATAATAACCACTACTTAGCATGTTACTAACTAAAACCGTAAATGACAATAATATGAACCAAACTAAAGAAACAAAGGCTATGTAACATTAAATCGTCCGAGTAAAAATCGAATCGTTACCTAGCTAGCAAAATCAAGTAGCACCAAAATAAGAAGTAAAGAAAAACCCGTCTACTAATCTTCACCCAAAATATACGAGTCACCAAACTCGTCTTCAAAATCTTCCCCCTATAAGAAATGACAAGAAAAACATTATTAGAATTTAAACTTGATTTTCCATAATTAAATGTTGAAAACGATTTTGTCGGATTTGAAATTAAACCGTACTTGAAGATGGAGAGCGAAGAGGAGATTCTAGAAATATAAGTTAGGACGGATTTAATTAAGAAATGAAGGTTTTATGATGCTTTTGCTCAAGAACGACGAAGAACGAATGAAGAACGACGAAGAACGAATGAAGAACGATGAAGAACGATTAATTAGATCTTAATTTGATTTATTGTAAAATGAAAAGTTGTTAGTGAGTAATGGGGGGATTGGGCCGTGTGTTTATAGAGAAATAATGAGTCGAGTTTTGAAATTGTTGTTACGGAATTGACTCGGGTTTTATTATTATAATAAGATAATTAATTAGATATTAAGTTAATTAAATCAAATATCTAGATATTATGTTATATTAATGAAAAAAAATGAAAATATCTAGTCCTATTAGAGAGGAGAGGAGCCGTGAGAAATGAGAGGAATCGGATCTGTTTTTCGAACGATTTGCGTAATTTCAGTTGACGGATCGATAAAGTAATAAATATCTAAGATATTATTATTAGATTAATCAAAATAATGAAAATATCCCAAAAGTGAGTGGAAAAGGATGACATGGGCGTGTGACTCATGCCAAAGTCGGGTTTCGGGTGTGTTTCGGGATTTACGATGACTCGGGAATAGTTAAATGATGCTCGGGTTTAAACCGTAAAACCTTATTATAAATTCCGAATAAATTCAAAATAATTTTATTAAATTATCATAAATTATAATAAATCTAAATAAAAATAAATTAAAAATATTATTTTTTTAAATAAAATTTCGGTCTTCAAAATTACAAGGCGAGTCGGAAAAAGTCAACGAAAGTCAAAGTCGACTTAAAAGTCAAGAAAAGTCAAAGATGACTTAAAAGTCAAGAAAAGTTTATGACGACTTAAAAGTCAAGAAAAGTCAATGACGAATTTAAAAAGTCAAGAAAAGTCAAAGACGACTTAAAAGTCAAGAAAAGTCAAAGATGACTAAAAACGGGATTTTCATGAAATCTCTCAGAAATTCCAAATACAAACTCGGAATTTCAAAATACGACTCGAAACAATAAATTCTATTTTAAAAACTTAACCTTGCTGAAAAGTATCCTTAAGAAATTTTACTAGAAAAATTGGGTACTTTTCGGGTTGTTACATATATTATAGATAATTGATGTGGGTAGGAGAGAGAGTAATTAATTGTTATGTAAAATGTGCGGGTCCCACTTGTTAGAAAAAGGGTAAAAAGGGTGAGTTTTTTCAGCCAATAGGAAGGCTGAAAAAAATCCAGCTTTTATATATAGAGAGATTAAAATAATTTATCTCAGAAATTGAATGATATAAATATGCAACTTTTTAATAATCTTAGACTATAAATTAAAAATTTACATTAATAATAAAGTACATTAATTTGTCAAATTGTAAATTAAAACTTTAATTAATAATAAGTTATATTGAAATGTCAAAAAAATCCTAAAAATCAATAGTTTAAAATTACAATCATCTTCATAAATTATTAAATTAGATAATTTCACTTCACACATGTTTTACACAAAGAAATTAAATAATTCAATAAAATAGTCCCCTCTAGGTTTTCTTTGGGAGGGATCGCGCCCCTAGGGTTGAAAACCTAGGTCTTTCCTTGCGTGGCAAGGAAATCAACATCGATTTCTGTGTTTTACCTTTAACAAATCTGTGTTAATGGAAATACAAAATACAAAAAGGCAATTTAATCAAAATTTTCTTGTGAGGTTGAGAGGTTGGAAGGGGGAGGAGGTGCAAATAACGTCGAAATAAACTGGGTTGCGGAGGAGGAGTCTGATAATGAGGAGGCTAGGTTATGTGTGGTTGGCCGGCTTTGGACTGATCGTCATATAAATCTTAAAGCGCTTATAGACACCATGTGTGTAGTTTGGAGAACGAAGAAGGGTGTTGTAGGCGAGGTTGTGGAAAAGCAAAAGAAGATCATCATTTTCAAATTTAATGACGCAACAGACAAGAAGCGAGTCTTAGAAGAACAACCATGGCACTTCGAGAGGCACATTATGGCTCTAGCGGATTTACAGGGAGATGTTATTTTTACGGAGGTACCACTTTTTTTCTCTCCTATTTCGGCGCGTATTTATGATCTTCCTATTATGGGAAGACATAATATGGACAATGTCGTGAGTATAGGTAGTGCCATCGGGACTTTTGTGGAATGTGATCAAACTGTAAACCCTACTATTAATAGATCTATGAGAATAAGGGTCATTATCGATATTAGGAAGAAGCTGGTGGATTATATTACTATGAAGCATAAGGGTGGAAAGCAATGGAAAGTGAGAGTGGCGTATGAGAGTCTACCCTTGTTCTGCTATGTATGTGGTCATCTTGGTCATGGAGAAAAAGATTGCCGGAAGAGGGTGGGCCCGATAGGAGAGGGCAGAAAGTACGGGGAATGGCTGAAGGCATCACCTTGGAGGGTGGCCCGTGTAGGTGAGAGAGCGGAAGCAAACACAAGGGGATGCGCTAAGAAACTTTTTGACGAAGAGAAAATGGCTGACACGGACGAAGAAAAAGAATTAAGTAGAATGGTAGATATGTTAAGAGGGGTGTCTTTGGAGGGTAGGGATAAGGAGGAGAATGTTGGGGATAATGGTAATGATAAGGGAAATGGATCCTCGAAAAATTCGTGTTCTAGGAGTGTGGAATGTTCGTCCAAAGCTGATGAAGGTGGGAGTCGAAGTGGGAATGCTGGCGCAATTAGGGAGAGGAGGATTTTAAAAGTTAAAAGGGTGGGTGGTAAGGGAAATAAGATAGTGAATGGGGAGGATACTGGGGCTCGGGGGGATGAACCATAAAAAACGCAAAGTTGCTGAGGGCAGGGAAATAGAAGTCGAGGGGGAGAGGTCTGTGAAGACAAAAGTTTGTGTAATGCAAGATACGGCTGGTTCTTTTTTTAAAGTAGCGGTGACTGCCAAGGATCAGCACCACGAGAGCAATGAAAATATTGAGTTGGAACTGTCAAGGGCTAGGCAACCCCTTGACAGTCAGCACCCTTTGTGACTGGTGCTGGAGGGAAAGCCCAGACATCGTTTTTGTTATGGAAACGATGATTAATGCTAGAGATCTTGAGAAAATTCGTAATAAATGTGGCTTCACGTTAGGTCTTTGTTTGAGTAGTAGGGGTAGATCAGGAGGGATTGGCTTGTGGTGGAGAAATATTGATGCTGAGCTAGTGTCTTATAATAAAAATCATATTTGTGTTGAGGTAAGGCGGCGAGATGTTGATCAACGGTGGAGAGCTGTAGGAGTTTATGGGTGGCCAGAGGCTGCAAATAAACATATAACCGGGGATTTGTTAAGGTCTTTGTGTGCTAACAGCGGAGTCCCAATGATTCTTTTTGGAGACTTCAATAAAATTCTAAGTTTAAATGAAAAAGAAGGTGGTGCTGTTAGGGGAGAGAGACAAATGGATGCTTTCCGAGAGGCTCTGGATGATTGCGCTCTTCATGACTTGGGGTATCATGGTTATATCTTTACTTGGCAAAGAGGGAATGGGGAAGGGTCTGTAATTAGGGAACGCCTTGACTGTGTCGTGGCTACGACATCCTGGAGCTCGTTCTTCCCTAAGGCTATAGTTCAACATTATCCCATATACTCATCAGACCACTCTCCTATTCTGATAAGGGGTGAAGAGAGTGTAATATTCAGAGAATGGGGCACAGACGATTCAAATTCGAACCCTACTGGCTCTCGGAACCAGAATGCTTTGAGGTTGTCAGAGAGGCGTGGAATAATACAGATGGGGGGGTGATTACAGATAAGGTGAGGAGTTGTGCTGACAAGTTGTCAAACTGGGCAAAACATAAACTTGGTGACATAAAGAAGAAGGTGCGTGAAAAAGAAGGGGAGCTTGAACGTTGGCAAAGAAGGCCGCCATCAGCTAATATGCTGGAAAAATGTCGTAATATTGTCCAGGAACTTGATGTTCTTCGAAGACAGATTGAGTCCTATTGGTTTACGCGGGCAAGGAAATGCGAGCTACGAAATGGAGATAAGAACACCAAGTATTTCCACCATAAAGCGCAACAAAGAAAGAAGAGGAACAAAATTGTGGGCCTTGAGAATGAGGGGGGCAGATGGTGTACAAGGGAAGATGAAATTTCTGATATAATAGGGAACTACTTCAGCCAATTGTTTAGTTCAAGTGAGCCTTCAGGTTTTGAGGAGGTTCTAAGGCATGTGAGCTGTATGGTTACTGAGGACATGAATTTGGAGCTAGATAAACCGCTTTGTGATGAAGAGGTAAAGAGAGCGTTGTTTGATATGCACCCTAATAAAGCTCCGGGACCGGACGGGATGCACCCGCTTTTTTTTATCAAAAACACTGGGAGATTGTTGGCATGGATATATGCTCCTTTGTTCGTGCTTGGTGGGATGAGGGGCGTAACTTGAGCAGTATTAATAAAAAGTCGGTGGTGTTGATTCCCAAATGTAATGACCCCCGGAAAATTACAGATTTTCGTCCCATTAGTCTGTGCAATGTGATATACGAGATTATTTCAAAAACTTTGGATAATAGACTTAAAGGCTTCTTGAATAAAATTATTACGGAAAATCAGAGTGCTTTTACTCCGGGGAGGCTAATTACCGATAATGCTCTAATTGCTTTTGAAGTTTTTCACGCTATGAAAAGGAGTGGGGAGGGTAAGTCCGGTAACCTTGCGCTTAAATTAGATATGAGTAAGGCCTATGATAGAGTAGAATGGAGCTTTTTGAAGGAGATGATGCTGAGATTGGGCTTTTCGATAGGGTGGGTGAACCGTATTATGGCATGTATTACGACCGTCACTCATTCGTTTGTGGTGAATGGGAATCTTAAGGGGGATAACTGTCCTAGCCGTGGTCTTGGACAAGGGGATCCGATTTCCCCATATCTTTTTCTAATTTCTGCTGATGCCTTTTCCTATATGATCAGGGGTGCGGTTGCAGAGAGTAAGATTCATGGCATAAGGGTGTGTAGGGGGGCTCCTCGGGTGTCCCATCTTTTCTTTGCTGATGATAGTATACTTTTTGCTAGAGCGACAATGAGAGAATGCTCGACTATAGCTAATATTATTAGCTGTTACTAAAGAGCTTCGGGGCAGAAAATTAATTATTCAAAAACGGAGATTGTTTTTAGCAAAAAAGTTGCCAGTCACTTTCGAGAGGAGATGTGTTCTGCTTTGGGTGTTCGGGAAGTTAATCGGCATGAGAAATATCTTGGCATCCCCAAGATAATTGGTAGATCGAAGAAGACTATTTTTGCAAGCTTGAAAGAACGGATATGGAAAAAGATGCAGGGTTGGAAGGGAAAAAATGCTCTCAAAACCGGGGAAGGAGATCCTCATTAAGGCGGTAGCTCAAGCAATTCCCAGCTACATGATGAGTATGTTTTTTCTACCAGAAGGAACGATTAATGAGTTACAAGGGGTCATGGCTCGATTTTGGTGGGGGTCGACTGATACGCAACGTAAAATTCACTGGATGGCCTGGGATAAGTTGTTTTTACCGAAAGCTAAAGGGGGTATGGGTTTCCGTGATTTGCGGGTCTTTAACCAAGCCTTGCTAGCCAAACAAGTCTGGCGTCTACTCGTTTACCCAGACTCTCTTGTGGCGCGGGTCCTAAAGGTGCGTTACTTCAAGAATGGGAATATGTTGGAGGCTCGAAGAGGGGTTGATCCGAGTTACACATGGAGGAGCTTGTGGGGCTCGAAAGCGTTACTACTAGAGAGATTAAAGTGGAGGGTCGGAAATGGATATAGTATTAATGTTTGGACAGACGCATGGCTCTTGGGAAATACCTCGAATAAAATTCCGACTCCAAACCTTGAAGCTGACCCAATGATGACAGTTGGTGAATTTATCGATCCCGAAACGGCTACGTGGCGTATTGATCGAATGAGTGAGGTAATGTCCGACGATGATGTGATGCTAGCTTTGGAACTTCCTATTAGTCCTCATCTTCCAGGCGACCAATTGTTCTGGTGGTCAAATAAAGATGGGATGTACACAGTTCGGTCAGGATATAAACTAGGTAGAAACAGTTTTGTTGAACAAGTTCAGGGAGGGGGTGTCGAGACGGGGAGTGACCTGTGGAAGCGGATCTGGAGGTTGAAGATTCCAGCGAAACTTGCCCACTTTGTTTGGAGAGCTAGTGAAGGGGTTCTTGCAGTTCGTAAGGACCTCTATCGTCGCCATTGTACTGACAACCCGATATGCAATCTGTGTAATATGGAAGAAGAAAACGGGGTACATGTTATCTTTCTATGTCCACTAGCAATGAATGTCTGGGAAAGAAGTGGATACATGGACTTAATTAATGGTGCACCTTTGACAAACTTGGCAGTAGGTTTTGGCTGGTTCTTACACAAGTTGAATGATGAGGAAGTACGTCCCTTCTTAGCAATTGCTTGGGCTATTTGGTCACTGAGAAATATGGCTATATTTGAAGAGAATCCTCCTGCTAGTGAGGTGGTGGTATTAGGCTTCATCAAATTAGTGTCTGATTACCACTTATATTCTGAGAGGGTGGACGGGATTCATATGAATAATCGACATGGAAGTGGTTGCTCGTGGATGAAACCTGCAGAGGGTTGCACCAAGATGAATTCAGATGCTGCATTATTTGGGGGGGATGAAGTGGGCCTGGGGTTTGTGTGTCGTGACGCAGAGGGGCGAATTGTTCTTATGGGCAGTAGGCGGTGTAGGGCTAGGTGGACAACGGAGGTAGCAGAAGCTAAAATGGTTGCGTTTCGACTTGAATTGGCAAGCTGAGCGGGAATACAACATATCATACTCAAAAGTGATGCACAGGTGGTGGTACAAGCCGTCAAGAGTGGAAATAGCTCCAGAAGTCCTTTTGGTCTTTGCATTGAGGATATTATCTCTTATCTTAATAGTTTTATTTCTAGTAGTTGTATGCATATTAAGAGGGGAGGAAACTCGGTGGCTCATTTTGTAGCGAGATTGCGTTCGTCAGTGGGAGATGAGCTTGTATTTGACTCGAATTTTCCGCAAGCCATTTGTGACTTGGCGGAAATTGATTTAATATAAACCGACCCTCTTCATTTTCAAAAAAAATAAGCATACACTCCTTTAATAAGATTATTTAAAAAACAGTCATTTAATTAATAGTAGAGACAAAAATCATTCAGAAAGTCTTATTGAAGACGGATCGACCCGTCTTAAGTTTAAGACGGGTCAAATCCCCCTCACAATAGGCAAGTGGGGGGACAAGTGATGGGCTCCATTTGCCACCCACTTGCACTCCACTTGCCCTTTGTGAGGGGGATTTGACCCGCCTTAAACTTAAAACGATCGATCCGTCTTCAATGAGAATTTGTGAAAATTATTAGTAAACTTAGAAAAATCAAAACCCCACAAAAAAGTACATTCTTTTAAACTTATCTTATTTAATTTGGTTTTTTAAAAAATACTAATGTATTAAAAAAATACAAAAAAATAAAATCAAAATTTACCAAGTTCAAATTTGAAGTATTTAAAAATTATTCCAGTCAATTATTAAGGTGAAATGCTACATAAACATTGAAATGTACAATGGATAGTTTTTATTTTTCAATTTTATTAATTATAAAAACAAAAGATAATATGGGATAAAAAAAAAAAGAAGCATGCATACATTTATATACGAATGAGAGGTGGGAAAGCACAGGAGAAGATAAAAAAATACAGACATTGAGGCTAGAATATATGGAGACAATGAAGATAGTCGTTTTTTAGTGACATAATAGTCACTTGATTAGCAGGGTTTGGGTGATGGAAAAGGTGGGATATTGAATTAGATATGGTAGTGATATACTTATATTGACTATTTGAAATGCGTGAGGTTTCATTTGAAATGTTTAGGCTTTGTCTATTAAAAAATCAGTTAGACCTGTCGAATTCGGACTCGATCCGAGAACTCGACCTGACCCATTTTTTTAGGGTCAAGATCCGGAAATTTTGACCCGACAACCAGTTTGACCCAAACCCGAAATAACCCGTTATTTTTATGGTTGAAACCCGACCCGAGTGGGATTAAAGGTAAGTTCAAAATTTTATTAAAATATTAATATTTATAAGTTATATTTGACAAAATGGTTAACAAATTATTATTTTTCAATACTTAAATTTACAAACACAATTAAAAATTAAATTCTATATAATTTTTATAGTACTTTATTATAAAATACTTATTAATAAAAAATATTATTTTAAGGAGCATGTAAATATAATAATGTACCTTATAAAATATGATTAAAATACTAATTTGAAATATGGTTTACATTTTTTTAATAAAAAAAAGGCGTTAGAAACTATTTTTTTACCAATATTTTTACCCTTACCCGACCCGAGACCCGTATGACCCGACCCACCTTACCGTTTAACATGTATAACCCCATCAAACTAACATGATCCAAAATCATGTTCGCTAAAGTTTGCTAACTTAAAGTGTGTAAATGCGAATGAATATTGTGTTATTTTCATTTCGTCTATGTCACATGTAACGACATTGCGTATTTTATTTTTTTCCAATTTATACCATAATACAAAAATATCGAACACACTCTTTAAATTGCTTTTACAGTAATATTTAAAATATACGCAATTTATTTAGTTATATAATTGATTATTCATGCTATGTTTTTTATTTTATAGTTCATTCGAGTCTAACAACATTACGCCCGATTTGTGAAACAAGCCAAGAATTATCGTCTAATTTTCAAGTTTTATACTCTTTGATATTTCAAACATTTCTTTGCGGTATTTCATACTTTGTTTTGCAAATGAATGGTGTTTACACAAAATATATCATAATTTGTAAGTTTATTTGATTTTTTTCACTATTTTTAAATGATATTGTTCGTAGTTTCAAGTTTAACAGTTATTGAAATTTATATCA
The DNA here is from genome assembly GCA_022085475.1 of Heliosperma pusillum. Taxonomy (NCBI): domain Eukaryota; kingdom Viridiplantae; phylum Streptophyta; class Magnoliopsida; order Caryophyllales; family Caryophyllaceae; genus Heliosperma; species Heliosperma pusillum. The sequence goes on along the minus strand of JAIUZE010070575.1, from coordinate 42,367 downwards.
ATATTTATACATTAAATCAAATATTTTCTATACAAGTTTACATAACAAACCCGTGCAATTTTTTGCACGGGAATAAAACTAGTAATGAATTTATTTGCAATTTTCTTTTGACTTAATTTCAGCTCTTACAAGTTCAGGTCGTTCATTTCACTTTAGTTCGATCAATTATTATTATTATTACTATTATTATTATTATTATTATTATTATTATTATTATTATTATTATTATTATTATTATTATTATTATTATTATTATTATTATTATTTTATTTTATTATTTTTTTTTTTTATTATAAGATGCGCGCAACTTTCATTAAAATAAAATTTAAAGTTTACAAGAAGTTGGTGGGGAGCCGAGAGACAATCTGGGCCCCCACCCCCTTAGCTATAGAAAAACTAAGCCTAGTAAAGATATAAGCGGCCACCCGAGCCCCAGCATCCTGAGATACCGAGAATTTCTGAATCCGCTTGAGCAAGTCAACAGCATCCAAGCCCAGCTCTTCAAGCGAAGAGAAAGAGAAGGGTAGGAAACCATAGCCAGCAGCCGCGCATAAATCTCCATACTTAGCACATTTGCGCTGAGCAGCATCAACGACAACCCGTCCCGGCACAAAATCGGACATCCCAATCCGAGTTAAGGGGGAAGACCCTGTCAAATCAACACACACATCACGCCCTCTGTCCCAGGAATAAAATATCAAATCCGCAGGACGAAGAGATCTGCCATGCCCGTCAACCAAACCGATATCAACCTCCTTGCCCGTAGAAATACCAGACCTATAGCATATGTCAAATAAGGTGTCACGAACGAGGTTATGCCGATGCTTAACCCCCACAGTACCAGTACAAGACACAACGTGATCCCCATACACATCATCAGCAAACACCCGAGAGCAAGCAGGACAAGGCCTAGATACCGTGAATAACGGAACACCTAGTCGATACCCCATCACACTACGGTAAGTCCTCCTATTCATCGTCTGACCCAACCCAGAGATAGGAACCGCACGCAACCAATCAGAGGCGTTAGCACCTTACTGAGACTTCCACAACGCAAGTTGACGCGGTGTCAAAGAGAAAACAGATTCTGAAGAAGCAGCAACTGTCGCGAAATATATATCTGCCAATTTCTTCATAAGTTTAGGGGCAGCGATTTCACTAGGATCACGTAAAAAATCAGAACTTGTAGCCTCCAAAAACACCCGCAACGCATCGTCAAAAGTAGGACCAACATCTAAAATACCAGAAGGCCGTAGGAGCGTAGCCTGCAAAACTGCAGACTGCAAACGGGAAGCCACAAAAGCATAGTGTAAAACATCCCCCGCAGCATAAACACTGAGCCCACCCAACTGAAAGGGAAATGTGGCAAGGCGCCACTGCCACTCGCCAAAACCAGGCCCAGACGCGGTGACTATACGTTCCAAGCTAGAACGAAGTGCTGCATCAAAGCGAAGATGGACAGACCCAAAGACTCCAGAGGAGCAAGTACGAAGAGAAAAATAGAGCTTAGAAATACCAGTACAAGCACGGAGCAGAAGCAACTCGCATTGCGGGTCCTCGATCCTCGCGACTAAATCCATAAGCTCAATGGTCTTAGTCACTCTCCTCGCCACAAGCTCACTGCCAAAAATAGGACAAGTATTGACAGGTCCACCCAAAACAGAGACACCACGCAAGGGCCGGGCAATAGAAGGGGGGAAAACACCGGGAAGCCGACTTCGCGGATCCTCAATAGGCCAAAAGACCTCAGTCTTAGCCACATTAAGATGGAGACCAAAACGAGGTCCATCTACCATAATCAAATCCAAAACAGTCCCCACCTCCAAAGTGTCCCCAACAATGGTGTCGTCATCCAAATAACAGGCCTGCATAGTAAGATCAAAAGAATCCCGGATTTTGCACACTAAGGGATGCAAAACAAAAGCGAAAAGCAAAGGGCCTAACGGATCACCCTGCTGAACACCCTGACAAGACCACAAGCAATGCTCCCCATAATAAAAACGGGCAGGTCTAGAGTAACAAAACTCCACCCAACAGGAAAGAACCGGACAACGACGGCGGACTTTTTGTTTGACGCACTTCCCACACAACCAAAGCCCCATCCGCGTCAAAGTAATCTTGGCATTAGAGAAAACCGTCAGACTATCAGTAAGAGTTTGATGCGTAAGACCCATAGCACCCGCAATACAATGTCGATCCTGAAAATGCTTTTGCCAGGCGGCCTTAGTAAGGCCCCTACCACCGCCTTTCGGACACTCATGAATACAAGAAAAAGGACACTGAAACCGTACTAATATGGGCATGATCGGCAACCAACGGAGATAGAAATAAATAAATAAATAAAAACTAAAAAAAACTCACAATTCACGTGCATGTACACAACAAATGCACAACAAAACACGTGCATGACAAGGTGCGGTGGAGAAAGGCCGCACAAAACACCATCCGATCCAGACACCACCGGCCTGAAGGGCAAGGCAACACCACCGGAGAAATGCCGGAGATACCAGCAGCCCCACCAATCGCCGCCTGCAAAAGCGAAGTTACCACAACGCCGAACGCTAAACCCGAAAACTCGAAAACAACCACATGATACAGACGAGCGGCCGGAGACGACCAACGACGGTCAGGGAAGGACGGCGACCACCAGGTAACCCACAAACCACCAGGCGATTCCCACGATTCCACAAACAACCATACTCCAACCCGCAACAACACGCGGCTAAAGCGGGGACTGGTAGGCGTCTCAGGGCCAAGAATCCGATGCCGGTGACGGGAAGAACTAACCGGCAACGTGAGGAGTCCGGAGGTCGGTTGACGACAACCCTAGACAGACGGCAGACGACACTCAACGCCTATCGCCTAAAGCCTATCAATAAAACCCTTCACTCCCCTTCTCTAAAACGCCAACCACCAACAACCCACCACAGCCGGCGACGTGAGGTCTGGATGGCTTGGTGGAGACGGTGGCCGGTAAGGTGGCAATGCAGCTGCAGCAGCCACAGACCAAGGAACCCTAGTTCCCTAATCCGCAAATCGCAAATCGCACGACCCTCTCTCTCTCTCTCTTTCAAAATTATTATTACTATTATTATTATTATTTTTTTTTTTTTTTGCAAGAATGCATAGTCCATATATTCATCCATAGAGGGAAAAACAAGGACAAGGTTCTATACAAAGGATTAACCTCTACAACCAAGGTCTATATTTGGTAACCATTAAGACAAAGTATAGCTCTATTACATTTGGATTTATGAATTTTGCTAAGAATTCTAGTACTAACAGCCAATTTGATCTGATGAATAACATGTTGTATAGTATGTTCCAAGCCTCCAAAAAGTCTAACATTTCTTTCCTGCCAAATAATGTAACAAGCAGCAGCCAGGCAGCTCCAAAGCCACACATTCTTCCAGTGTCTTCTGCGTGATCTAGTAGTGCACTAGCTGAGGATTACAGTGCTATCATGAGTCCCACATCCATCCCTGAGCCAAGTAGTTAACTCTTCCCATATCACCCCAGAGAAGGTACAGTTGAAGAAGAGATGTGCCTGGCATTCATTGGTAGACTTGCATAACACACATCTGTTAATGATCTGCATTCCTTTGATGGCCAGATTATCCATAGTAGCAAGCCTATTCTGCATAGCAAGAGAAATTAAGGCTCTATGACTGGGGACAAGGAAGTTAGAGCTGAAAGCAGAGGCCCAAGGAAGGATCTGCTTCTTAGTTTGAAACCAGTTATAAGCAGTGTTTATACTAAACTTGCCCTGAGGAGCCCAAGAGGAAAGTAGAGCTTCAGCACTGCTGGGAGTGACAGTTTGAGATAGAATTTCATCCTTGACTCTGAGAATACTTCTGAAATTCTCAGAATGATGGTTCTTACAATCAATCAACCATATAGAAGACTCCTGGAGATGATAAGCTTTGTGCCAAATAGACCAAAGATTGTCTGTACTACTCTGCAACATCCATATCCACTTGGCTAATACTGCTTTATTCCAAGAGAGCAGTTCTTTAACATCAAATCCACCCTCTTCCCAAGGTGAACAAAGACCTTTCCAGCTTAAAAAGATAATCTTATGCCTGTCAGCTTCAGAATTCCAGAAGAAATCCCTACACATTTTAGTGATGATCTTAGAGATGTTCCTGGGAAAGAGGACATTGGCACACCAAAAGTTAGTAAGGCCAAAGATAACAGATTTTAGCAACTGCAATTTTCCTGCATAGGAGAAGTGCTTAGTAGACCAGTGGCTAGTAATTTGCTGAAGTTTAGTTATAAGTGCCATATAAGTATCAGTGCTGAGTCTAGTAGTATTCAGGGGCAATCCAAGATATCTAAAAGGAAAATGCCCTTCTGTGAACCCAGTAACCTCAAGGATCTGCTGTCTCACTGTAGAGGACACTCCACCAATGTAGATGCCTGTTTTGTCAATGTTAGCATGTAATCCAGACCACTTGGAGAAGTTTGAGAGAGTAGTGAGAGCAGCTTTGGCAGAGGGAACATCACCCCTAATGAAAATCATTAAGTCATCAGCAAAGATGAGATGAGTTAGCCCAATCTTAGTACATTTAGGGTGAAAAGAAACCCCAGGTTGAGCACAAATTTTCCTAAGGTATCTTGAGAGTAATTCCATACTCATAATTAACAAACAGATAAGGGGATAGGGGATCTCCTTGTCTCAGCCCACTTTCACCTTTAAAGAAACCATGGGTGGATCGATTAAGTCTTATTGAGAACCAAGAGCTTCTAATGCAACCCATAATCCAAGCAGTGAAAATGGCAGGGAAACCAAGAGCATCAAGCATGTTATGGATAAAGTTCCATTGGAGAGAGTCAAAAGCTTTCCTTATATCCACCTTGATCAGACACCTAGGAATAAGAAACTTTCTATCATATCCTTTAACCAGAGCTTGAGACATCATGATGTTTTCATGAATATTTCTTCCTTTGATGAAAGCAGCTTGTTCAGGCCCTATAATCTTGGGAAGGATGTCCTGCAAACGATTAGTCAGAATCTTGCTAATGGTTTTATAGAATGTTGTACAGCAAGAGATAGGTCTAAAGTTCATAACAGTGTTAGAGACTTTCTTTTTAGGTATAAGAGTGAGGATGGTAGAATTAGCTTGTTTACTAAGCCTTCCATTCCTGAAGAAAGCCTGAATAGCTTTGCAGAAGTCAGGACCAGTAATATCCCAAGAACTCTTGAAGAACTCAGAAGAGAATCCATCAGGCCCAGGGCTCTTATCAGACCCAATACTAAAAAGAGCATTTTTAATCTCAATCACATCCACAGGTTTGATCAGGAGAGGAACATCATCAGCAGAAAGACAAGATCCTTACTGAATGAACTGAACATCAATAGGCTCAACAGGGACAGAGGTACCTAGAAGCCCTTTGTAGTAATCAATAAATCCCTTGGCCACATTATCAACCCCAATCAACTTATTGCCTTCTTTATCAATAATCTGACCAATTATTTGCTGTTTCTTCCTATCATGCAGTCTAGCAAAAAAGCATTTTGAAGAAGAGTCATTGTAAGAAATATGCTCAATTTTAGCTCTCTGCTTGAGCATGATGCCTTCTGTCTTTCTGAGCTTAGTGTAGGTGTAAAGTAAATCTTTTTCCTGATCATAAAGCTCATGAATATATATATTATGTTGAATATTCTCCTGACAAGAGTATAACTCAGCAAGACAAGCATCAATCCTCAAGGACAGGTTGGAATAGTGGCTTTTATGCAGATCTTTAAGCTTGAGACATTCTTCATCTTAGCAAAAAGTTTATAGATTTGAGCCCCCTGAACAGGCTCCATCCAGGCTTCCTTAACCAAAGAAAGGTAGTTAGGATGGCTTACCCAGCAGTTAAGAAAGCTGAATCTACTACCACTATGAATATCATCACAAACAGATACCAGGGCAGGAGAATGATCAGAAATTCCAGCAGGGAGGAATTGGGCTGAAGTGGCAGGAAACATAGTATACCAGCTTGGATTAGCAAGAGCTCTATCTAGTTTAGCCCAAACAAGGGTATTAACATCCTGCTTATTAGTTCAAGTCATGTCACATCCAGAAGCATTAATGTCATCAACACTACATTGGAGCAAACAGTTATTGAACTCATTAATATCAGAAAAGTTAGGAATAGAATGGCTATCTTTCTCAGTAACATCTCTGACCACATTGAAGTCACCAAGAAGAAGCCAGGCTTTACCATAATTGCCAATGGAGATAAGCTGATCCCATATCACCTTCCTATCTATGGCACTATTACTAGCATAAACAAAACTCAGGTGGAAAGAAGAGTTAGTAGCATAGTGGGTTACTTCACAATGAATGAGTTGATCAGTGATAATGAGAGGATTGAGAGAAACATTTGTAGCATTCCAAATGACCCAAATCCTTCCATTATAGTGAGCATCATAATTGCATATAACCTTATACTGTCTGAACTTGTTTTTGATAATATTGATTGATTTCCCATATTTGATTCTTGTTTCCAGTAACCCCAGAATATCCACCTTTTGATACCTCAAAAACATTTGAACTTCCTGTTGCTTTAGAGGGTCATTACCCCCTCTAATGTTCCATGAAGCAATCCTCATTTATATAGTGTCAGGAGGATGGGTGTCCCCTAGCCTTAACTCTCTAATATTCACTGTAGATAAGGTAGCAGTGGTATTCTCCTGAGTTATCATGTGAACAACATTGCCAGATACAGAAAGAGGCCCTCTCTTCAAGGCTATTTGAGTATCCTCTGTCTGATCTTCCTTGCAGCATTCTGGGTGCTTTACAGGATGGTGAAGCTGTTCAGCAATAACCTGACTAGCATCAACCCCTTCGGAGGTATCACCTAGCAAGCAAGACACCTTAGTACCAGTATTCATAGGAGAAATATGAACCAAATTTTCCTGAGGAGCATTATCAGATATGATTCCATTTAGGGTAACATTATCAGTAGAGAAATCAGCTGACAGATTGGCAAATCTGTTAGAAGTAGTTAAGGCCTGAGATGATTTGGGTGACAAGGCTCTCTTCAAGGCTGTTTCAGCTTGTTGTACCTCATCCTTCTTGCAGCATTCTGAGTGCATTTTAGCCCTCTGAGATGTGGTATGAATCCCTACAGGAGGAACACAACTCCTGCTTGGGGAATGCATAACCACCTCAGAATCAGCTGAGGTACCACCTAGCTTGCAAGGCAAATTCATATCATTCTTCCCAGCCGGAGGGAGCTGTTTCTTGTTTTTTTTTTACAAGAAACAGTTTTATGACCCATTTTCCCACATTCACTACAATAGAATGGTAGCCATTCATATTCAATTCTCTGCACAGATGGCCCATAAGGAGTCTGAAGCTTGACAGTTGTGGGTAAGCTGGAGGAGATATCCACCTCTATCATCACCCTGGCAAAGGATAGCTTCTCCTTACAAATGGTAGGCATATCAGCAAACATTGGTCTGCCAATCTTGCTTGTCATCTTACTTAGTACAGTAGAAGACCAGAGATAGGGGTCCAAGTCAGGAAATAGAACCCAAACAGGTATAATGGAAACTATTTCCATAGCAGTGGAGAAAGAAGGAGACCATTGCTTGAGAATGAGGGAATAAGATCCCATTTTCGAAGGGCCATCTTTCAACACATTGTTCATGTCATCCTCATTATTGAACCTAAAGCTAAACCATCCTTTTTTGACGTATTGAACCACAAGTTTAACAATAGCCCCCCAAGATTTGGTAACAAATTCCTGAACAAGTTTAAGAGAAGGTTTGAATCCAATTATATTACCCATAAGAGTAAATTTCCAGATATTAAGTTCATCCTGAAAATCTTCCATAGGAATGTTAATTTCATCACAATTGTTACTATCAGCATGGTAGTAGAGATTCATACCAATCTTGTTTTTAGGTTGAACAATGTCAGACCATTTCTGGGTTTTAGGCTGATTTTGTACAGGAACTTGAGGATTTACAGGCACATTTTCGTTCATGACATTACCACCATTGATAGTAGCAGAATCAGGAACAGGAAATGAACCAATTACATTAACAGGAATGTTAACAGGACTCTTCGAAATCGACTGATTAGCACTTGGAGAATTGTTTACCAATTGAACAACAGATTTCAGAGAACTCTTTAATGGAGTTTTAGATGTAGAGGAACCATTAAAAACATCCACAATAAGATCATTCAAAGTAATCGAAGAAGTGGAAGAAGAATGGGTTTTGGGTGAAGAAGCATCATTACTCACAAAATTAGTATCAATGGACGCGGATGAGACTGTAGAACCTATTGGTGGCTGAATCTTGGGAGGTCGACCTCTTCCTCTCGCCATTAAAGCTTCAGGAGCAGCTATGGTGAAGAGAAAAAAAAAAGAACGTAACAACTTAGAGAGAGAAAGTTTTTCTCTCTAAAACATTATTTTTTTTTTTTATAATAAGATGCGCGCAGTTTTCATTAAAATAAAATGTAAAGTTTCCAAGAAGTTGGTGGGGAGCCGAGAGACAATCTGGGCCCCCACCCCCTTAGCTATAGAGAAACTAAGCCTAGTAAAGATATAAGCGGCCACCCGAGCCCCAGCATCATGAGATACCGAGAATTTCTGGATCCGCTTAAGCAAGTCAACAGCATCCGAGCCCAGCTCCCCAAGCGAAGAGAAAGAGAAGGGTAGGAAACCATAGCCAGCAGTCGCGCATAAATCCCTATACTTAGCACATTTGCGCTGAGCAGCATCAGCAACAACCCGTCCCGGCACAAAATCAGACATCCCAGTCTGAGTCAAGGGGGAAGACCCTGTCAAATCAACACACACATCACGCCCTCTGTCCCACGAATAAAGTAGCAAATCCGCAGGTCGAAGAGATCCGCCATGCCCGTCAACCAAACCGATATCAACCTCCTTGCCCGAAGAAATACCAGACCTATAGCATATGTCGAATAAGGTGTCACGAACGAGGTTATGCCGATGCTTAACCCCCACAGTACCAGTACAAGAAACAGCGTGGTCCCCATACACATCATCAGCAAAACCCGAGAGCAAGCAGGACAAGGCCTAGATACCGTGAATAACGGGACACCAAGGCGATACCCCAGCACACTACGGTAAGTCCTCCGGTTCATAGTCTGACCCAACCCAGAGATAGGAACCGCGCGCAACCAATCAGAGGCGTGGGCACCCTGCTGAGACTTCCATAACGCAAGCTGACGCGGTGTCAAAGAGAATACAGATTCCGCAGTAGCAGCAATCCTCGCAAAATATATATCTGCCAGTTTCTTCATAAGTTTAGGGGCAGCGATTTCACTAGGATCACGTAAAAAGGAAGAACCTGTAGTCTCAGAGAACACCCGCAAGGCATCGTCGAAAGTAGGACCAGAATCCACAATACCTGAAGACCGAAGTAGCTTAGCCTGCAAATCAGCAGACTGCAAACGGGACGCTAGAAAAGCATAATGAAAAACATCCCCGGCAGCATAAACACCGAGCCCACCCAGATGAAAAGGGAAAGTGGCAAGGCGCCACTGCCAATCCCCAAAACCAGGCCCAGACGCGGTGACAATACGTTCCAAGCTAGAACGAAGTGCTGCATCAAAACGAAGATGGACAGACCCAAAGATCCCCGGGGAACATGTACGGAGGGTAAAGTAGAGCTTAGATATACCCGTACAAGCTCTAAGCAGAAGCAACTCACATTGCGGGTCCTCAATCCTAGCAACTAAATCCATCAGCTCGATGGTCTTAGTCACTCTCTTCGCCACAAGCTCACTACCAAAACTAGAGCAAGTACTGACAGGCCCACCCAAAACAGAAACACCACGCAAAGGCCGAGCAATGGAAGGAGGGAAAACACCAGGGAGTCGACTCCGGGGATCCTCA
>JAIUZE010070575.1:0-27500 GCA_022085475.1 Heliosperma pusillum | reverse complement strand
GAGAGTCTGGCCAGGTTTAGACTAGGAACCGTATTATTATCGTCGTCCCTACCAGGAGGAAATTAGTCTACATATACGAAATGAATTGAATCGTGTATGCGTTCAGGGAATATTTTATCCCGTGGATGCCTTTTAATCATACTTGCCATGTACACGGTGCTAGTGCGTTTCATTTACCGTGAGAGAGGTCGTCATTGTATTGTTATGTGTGGATGGATTATTACATGATTGATTATTCATGATCATACCATGACTTGGCATGGTTTGTTTGTCGAGTCTCAATCTTATCAAACTTATACCGCTAACGGTGAGATGTAAGCCCTAGTGAGCGTATTCGGTTGCCTAAGAGTGTCTTCCCCGAGTCTTCGTATAACATGATGGATTCGGATTTGTATTACATATGATCTTATCATTGTATATTGAATTGCCTATCTATCCTTATCGTATCTCACATGTACATCTATATATGCATGCTTCTACTTTTGTATTTCCTTTTATGTACGTTTAATGTGATATGGCTGGGAGAACCCGGAGTTACTCCCCACTGACTGTGGCGTTCATGTTTTTCATGGATGAACAGGTTGCTTGATTTGGATGGCTTTTTGCTATGATATTTTGGGTTCGGGTTTGAGCTAGCGGGCGTTGTCCCTGGATGAAACACCTCTAGACGATTTTAGCTTGTTTGCTAAACACTTTTACTTTGTTAACATTTGGAGAGACTTCGTCTCTTGTTGTAGTTTATTTCGTACTTTGGTTTGTAATATTTGACACTCCTCGTATACTTCTTCTTGCATGTATAAAAATTTTAAAAACTTCATATTTCCGCTATATAATTCACATGCTTGTATGTTTTATATTTCCGCATTCGCTAGGGTTGTCATAATACTAGTGTTGAAGTTGCCATGAGGAGCCCAGGAAGAAAGGAGAGAGTCAGCAGGATTAGGATGAGCAACTTGAGAAAGAATCTCATCCTTAACTTTTAGGATGCTTCTGAAACTCTCAGAATAGTGATCCTTGCAGGCAGTCTCCCATATATAAGTAGATTGAAGATGATAAGCTTTGTGCCAGACAGACCATAGACAATCCTGCCCATTCTGAATCAGCCATATCCATTTAGATAACATTGCTTTATTCCAGGAGAGTAGTTCCTTGACATCAAAGCCACCTTCTATCCAAGGAGAGCATAAACTTTTCAAGCTTAAAAAAATGAGTTTATCTTTGCCAGCCTCAGAGTTCCAGAATAAATCTCGACATATCTTAGTAATGATCTTGTATATGTTCCTAGGGAATAGAACATTGGCACACCAGAAGTTAGTAAGCCCAAAAATGACAGAGTTTAACAGCTGAAGCTTGCCAGCATAGGAGAAGTGTTTAGTAGACCAGTGATTCATTTGATTCTGAATCTTAGTGATGAGAGCCATGTAGGTTTCAACATTGAGCCTAACAGAGTTTAGAGGAATCCCAAGATATCTAAAAGGGAAATGCCCCTCAGTAAACCCAGTAACATCTAGAATTTGCTGTTTTACTTCAGGTGATACTCCTCCAAAATAGATATCAGTTTTATCAGTATTTGAATGAAGACCAGACCACTGAGAGAATTGAGTGAGGGTGTTTAGTGCAGCAGTTGCAGAGGGAACATCTCCTCTAATGAAGATCATGAGGTCATCAGCAAAAATGAGGTGAGTAAGCCCAATCTTGGAACACTTTGGATGATATCATACCCCAGGTTGAGCGCAAATCTTCCTAAGATACCTGGAAAGCAGCTCCATACTCATGACAAACAGGTAGGGAGATAGAGGATCCCTCTGTCTCAACCCACTTCCCCCTTTGAAGAAGCCATGATTAGTGCCATTAAGTCTGATGAAAAACCAAGAACTTCTAATACAACCCATAATCCAATCAGTGAATGTAGTGGGAAATCCAAGGCCCTCAAGCATATTTTGGATAAAATCCCATTGAAGGGAATCAAAAGCTTTCCTAATATCAACCTTGATAAGGCATCTAGGAGTAAGAAACTTCCTGTCATACCCTTTAACCAAAGCCCGAGACATCATGATGTTTTTATGGATATTCCTACCTTTAATGAAAGCAGTTTGCTCAGGTCCAATGATCTTATGAAGGATATTTTGCAATCTGTTAGTCAGGATCTTGCTTATAGTTTTATAGAAGGTAGTACAACAAGATATAGGCCTGAAATCCATAACAGTATTGGAGACTTTCTTTTTAGGAATAAGAGCAATGATAGTAGAGTTGGCTTGTTTACTGAGCCTGCCATTCTTGAAGTAAGCCTGAACTGCCTTACAGAAATCTTGCCCAGTGATATTCCATGAACTTTTGAAGAACTCAGATGAGAATCCATCTTGTCCATGGCTTTTATCAGAACCAATACTGAATAGAGCTTTTTTAATCTCATCGAGCTCCACAGGTTTAATCAGAGGTGGGATATCTTTATCACTAAGACAAGAACCTTGCTGAATAAACTGAATATCAATGGGTTCAACAGGAACAGAGGTTCCTAGTAGACCTTTATAGTAGTCAACAAAACCCTTAGCAACATTCTCAGTTCCCTGCAATCTATTCCCATCTTTATCAAGAATCTGGCCAATAATCTGTTGTTGTTTCCTGTCATGGATTCTAGCAAAGAAGTACTTAGAAGAAGACTCATTATAAGAGATATGCTTGATTTTAGCTTTTTGCTTTATAATGATGCCTTCAGTCTTCCTGAGTTTTGTATAGGAATTAAGCAGATCTCTTTCCCTCTCATAGAGAACAGGAGAATATCTATCTTTTTGAATTTGTTCTTGGCAAGCATAAAGATCAGCAAGACAAGTATCAATTCTCACAGAGAGATTAGAAAAGTCCCTTTTATGCAAATCCTTAAGCTTAAGCTTGACATTTTTCAATTTAGCAAAAAGCTTAAAAATTAGAGACCCATGCACAGGCTCCATCCAAGCTTCCTCAACCAAAGTGAGATAGTCAGGGTGACTAACCTAACAGTTAAGAAAGCTGAATCTATTACCTCTATGATGATCCTCACAAACAGAAACCAGAACAGGGGAGTGATCAGAAATCCCTGCAGGGAGGAATTAAGCAGAAGTAGCAGGGAACATAGAGTACCAATCATGGTTAGTAGGAGCTCTATCCAGTTTAGCCCAAACAAGAGTATTGGCATCCTGTTTATTAGTCCAAGTCATATCACATCCTGAAGCATTAATATCATCCACTCCACATTGAAGCAGACAAGTATTAAAATCATGAATATCAGAATAGTTAGGAGAGGAATGACTATTCTTCTCACTTGCATCTCTGACCACATTAAAGTCACCCAGAAGAAGCCATGCTTGACCAACAGTACCCAAGTTTATAAGCTGATCCCAAAGAGCATTCCTAGCAACTGCATTATTACTTGCATAGACAAAACTTAGAAGAAATGAAGAGCAAGTAGCATGGTGAGTAACTTTGCAATGGATGAGCTGATCAGTTATAATGACAGGAACAATAGAAACATTTGCTGCATTCCAAATGACCCAAATCCTTCCATATAATGAGATTCATAGTTGCAAACCACCTGATAATTCCTGAACTTGTTTTTGATGATATTAACAGATTTCCCATACTTAATTCTTGTTTCCAACAATCTAAGGATGTCCAACTTTTGAGACTTTAAAACCCCATGAACTTCCTTTTGTTTTAGAGGGTCATTACCCCCTCTAATGTTCCAAGAAGCAATCTTCATTTAGATAATATCAGGAGGATGAGAGCCCCCTAGACTGGAATCCCTAAGGATTCCAGCAGATAATGGATCAGGTGTATACTTCTGAGAGAGTAGTCCATCATCAGACTCAGATAGGAATCCTCTCTTCAAGGCTATTTGAGTATCCTTTATCTGGTCTTCCTTTCTGCATTCTTGATGCTTTACAGAAGAGATGTGCTGTGCAGGGGATACCTGCTTGACAGCAACCACTTCTGAGGTACCACCGAGCAGACAAGGCATAGCAACAGAAGGGCTAGAATCCAAACATAGCTGAGGGTATGAAGAGTCAGGAATATCTTTAGTAACATTTTTGTCTGAGTTTTCATCAGATAGATTAGAGAATCTATTTGAGGTGGGAACGAAGAGGGGGGATGTATTAGGCAACATAGCTCTCTTCAAGGCTATTTGATCTTGTTGCATCCCATCCATCTTGCAGTATTCTGAGTGCTTTTCAGCAGGCTTAGGAGAGGCATGAGATCCTGCAGGAAGAACAAAACTTCTGCTATTGGAAGACATAACCAAACCTGAAACAACTGAGGTATCACCTAGCTTGCAAGGTAAAGACTGATTGTTCCTCCCTTCTAGAGAAGAAACCCGCTTCTTATTCTTTTTAAAAGAAACAGTTTTATGTCCCATTTTCCCACATTCAGAACAATAGAATGACAGCCATTCATACTCAATCCTCTGCACAAAAGGTCCATAAGGAGTTTGAATACTCAAAGTAGTAGGAAGAGTAGAGGAGATATCAACCTCAATCATCACCCTGGCAAAAGATAACTTTTCCTTACAAGTGGTAGGCCTGTCAGCAAACATAGGTCGACCAATTTTGCTAGACATCTTGCTTAGAACAGCAGAAGGCCACAGATAGGGATCTAGGTCGGGAAAAAGAACCCAGACAGGAATAATAGAGACCCTTTCCATGGCAGTGGAGAAAGAAGGAGTCCATTGTTTTAGAATTAGGGAGTAGGAACCCATTTTCCAAGGACCTCCTTTTAACACATTATTAATATCTTCCTCAGAATTGAATCTAAAGTTAAACCATCCTTTTTTAAAGTATTGAACTACAGGTTTTGCAATGGCTCCCCAAGATTTAGTGACAAAATCCTGAACAATCTTTAATGAAGGTTTTGATCCAATTATATTACCCATGAGAGTAAACTTCCATAGATTTAGTTCATCCTGAAAATCTTCAATAGAGATGTCAATTTCATTACAATCTTTACTCTCAGCATGATAGAATATATTCATGCCAATCTTAGTTTTTGGTTGAACAATGTCAGACCATTTCTGGGTTTTAGGCAATTGTTCAGAAGGACCAATTACAGGAACATTGACACCATTATTATTATTATTATTATTATTATTATTATTATTATTATTATTATTATTATTATTATTATTATTATTATTATTATTATTATTATTATTATTATTATTATGATTATTATTATTATTATTATTATTATTATTATTATTATTATTATTATTATTATTATTATTATTATTATTATTATTATTATTATTATTCTTATTATTATTATTATTCTTATTATTATTATTCTTATTATTATTATTATTATTATTATTATTATTATTATTATTATTATTATTATTATTATTATTATTATTATTATTATTATTATTATTATTATTATTATTATTATTATTATTATTATTATTATTATTATTATTATTATTATTACTATTATTATTATTACTATTATTATTATTACTATTATTATTATTACTATTATTATTATTATTATTACTATTATTATTATTACTATTATTGTTATTATTATTATTATTATTTTTTTTTGTTGCAAGAAAGTTATGATTCCTTTTATTCATCCTTGTGGGTAAATAAAAAGGAAACAAAGTTACAAGCAAAAACAAACCCCTAAACACTTAGAGAATTAAGCTCTATTTAGCCTATGAACTATACAATCATAGTTCTTGTGCTTAGCTTTACTAAGGATTCTAATACAAACATCATTTTGGATCTTCTTGAATAGAAGACTAGAAGACCTACTCAATCCAGCAAAAAGTCTGAGATTTCTTTCAGCCCATAGATGATACAGAACAGCAACAATGCAGCTTCTATACCAGCCAGCCTTCCAATGCCTTCTATGTCTTCTTTGGTTGATCCATTCAAGCTCAGCTTTACTGTCAGTGGCTCTCCCAGGTAGGTTCAACCAGTTGAGAACAACAGCCCAGAGTTCAAGGGCATAAGGACATTGGTAGAACAGATGCTGATGAGATTCACTATTGGCTTTGCAGAGCTCACACCTATTGATGATGCACATGCCCCTCTTTATAAGATTATCCATGGTACTAAGTTTAGCCTGGATAGCAAGGCAAGATATAAAACTGTGACTAGGGATGATGCTGGGATGATTCAGACAAACAGCCCAAGGAATATTTGGCTTTGAAGACCTGAACCAGTCATAAGCACGAGACAGGATGAACTTCCCATGAACTACCCAGGAACCAATCAAAGCCATGGCATTGCTCTGACTGCCTGTGCAGAGGAGGAGTTCATCCTTGATCTTCAGGATGCTGGAAAGGCCTTCACTATGGTAGTCTTTTCTGCAGAGATGTCAGAGGCTTCTATCAGGCCAGAGATAGGCTTGACACCAAGAGAACCATAGGCCAGTTTGTTTCATTTCTAGAACCCAGATCCATTTAGCCAAGAGAGCTTTGTTTTAAGATAATAGCTCCTTAATATTGAACCCACCTTCATACCAGGGAGAACAGATACTATCCCAACTCTTATTTGTCCATTTCCTATGATTCTCCTCAATACCCCAGAAGAAATCCTTGCTCATTCTATTTATCCTCTTAAGAATGTTTTTAGGGAGAAGGGTAGTGTTACACCAAAAAGAAGCTAGGCCAAAAAAGACAGCATTGAGCAATTGAGCTTTACCAGCATAAGAGAGAAATTTATTAGCCCAGTGCTAGATATTATGCTGCATCTTATTAAGGAGATCATCATACATGTTAGAGGTATTTCTTGCAGTGAACAGAGGAAGACCCAAATACCTGAAAGGAAAGGATCCCTCAGAGAATCCAAATAGCTGAAGAATTTTCTGCTTAACAGTAGGAGAAATCCCACCCAGATAAATGTCAGTCTTGTCTTTGTTTGCACAGAGACCAGACCAAGCTGAGAACTTGTCTAAAGTACTAATGACAGCTTACATCTCCTCTAATATAGATCATCAACAAAGATAAGATGAGTGAGCTTAAGCTTAGTACATTTGGGATGGTAAGAGACATTAGGCAGCTGACAAATTTGCCTGAGATACCTAGAGAGAATTTCCATACTCAGCACAAACAAATAGGGTGAAAGGGGATCTTCTTGCCTAAGGCCACTAAGACCTTTGAAGAAGCCATGGTTAGTACCATTCAGCTTGATGGAGAACCAAGAAGAGGATATACACCCCATAATTTAGGTTATAAATTGAGGAGGGAAATTCAGAGCACTGAGCATGCTTTGAATAAAAACCCACTGCACAGAGTCAAAAGCTTTCCTGATGTCTACCTTGATAAGGCATCTAGGAGTAAGATATTTCCTACTATACCCCTTAACAAGAGCTTGAGACAACAGAATATTCTCATGGATACTCCTATCCTGGATGAAAGCAGCTTGCTCAGGCCCCACCAGAGAAGGAATAACACACTTAAGCCTCTGAGCAAGGATCTTACTGATAGTCTTGTAAAGAACAGAACAGCAAGAGATAGGTCTGTAGTCAAGTACAGTACTGCTAACCAGCTTCTTTGGAATCAAGGTAATTAAAGTAGCATTGGCCTGCTTACTCATCTTCCCAGTTCTAAAGAAAGCATGGACAACATTACAAAAATCAGTCCCAACGTACTCCCAAGAGGCTTTGTAGAAAGCAGATGAGAACCCATCAGGACCAGGGCTCTTATTAGAGCCAATAGCAAAGAGAGCAGCCTTGATTTTAGTGTCCTCAATAGGTTTAGTAAGGCCAACTAGATCACCCTCCATCAAACAATTGCCTTGATGAATATAATCATTATCCAGGGGCAAAACCTGAGTAGCTTTACCAAGAAGTCCTTCATAGTATTCCACAAAAGCCCTAGCAACCTCAGCTTGACCAATCCTGTCAACTCCATTTCTATCCTTGATATGACCAATGATATGTTGGGTAGTCCTCATTTTGATTCTAGCATAAAAATACTTGGAGGAAGAGTCATTTTGAGAGATATGCAAACATTTAGCTTTTTGTTTAAGAATCTGTTTTTCAATATTCCTCAACTTAATAAATTCAGCAAGATTAATCTTTTCTTGCACCAACAGAGAGGGAGAAAGAGGGTTACTTTGGAGAGCAAGCTGACAATCTGCCAGATTAGACCTAGCCTCAGTCACCCTCCCCTTGATTCCTCTAAAGTTCATCCTATGCATCTCAGACAGTTTATACTTCACCAATTTGAGTTTGGAAAACAACTTGAAAGAAGGAGAGCCTTGAATAGAAGCTTTCTATGCTTCCTTCACAATAGAAAGGTAATCAGGGTGATCAGTCCAGCAATTAAGAAAACTAAACCCTGGTCTCTTAAAATCATCGTTAAGAATAGTAACAATAACAGGGGAATGATCAGAAACCCTAGCAGAGAGAAAGTTGGCAGAAGTAGCAGGAAAAATAGTGTGCCAAGTTGCATTGGCCAAAGCTCTATCAAGTTTGGACCAGACAATGGTATCTACATCCTGTTTATTAGTCCAAGTGAATTCACAACCAATACTCTGCAGGTCTTCAACCTGACACTCAAGGAGGCAAGAATTAAACTCCAAAATATCATCCAATTGTGGGGGAGAATTACTAATTCTCTCCATGACATCCCTTACAACATTAAAGTCTCCCATCAAGAGCCAACAGTCAAAAGACTGGTTGAGATGGATCAGCTCATCCCAAAGGATCTGCCTCTCCTTAGCATCATTACTAGCATAGATTACAGTAAGATAAAAAGCAGTATTAGTAGCATGGTGAGTAACCCTGCAGTGAACAAACTGAGCATGGATGACCTGACAATCAATGGTAACAGTGTCAGGCTTCCAGATAACCCAAATCCTCCCATTATAGTGATGAGAGTAATTACAAATAACTTTTTAACCTTTAAATCTGTTCTAAATAATATTCTTTGCTTTATTTTCTTTAATCCTAGTTTCAAGAAGCCCAAGGATATCTACCTTATTATCAGCCAGGAAATGAAGAACTTCATGCTGCTTAAGAGGGTCATTACCCCCTCTTATATTCCAAGTAGAGATCTTCATTTACCTCGGTCAGGAGGAAGAGTCCCCACTGAGGTATGTTGCAGAGTAACAGCAGTCAGATCAGGAGACTAACTCAGTGAAGGGGCAAGAGAGAGCCCTCTCTTCAAGGCTATTTGAGGATCTATCCCCACCCATATCTTGAAACATTCTTGATGCTTTACAGCAGGAGGAAGAGGGTCAAAAACATGCACAGCAGTACCTAAAGAACCCTCTTCACTACCTACTGAGGTACCACCTAGTGACAAGGAATCTGAAGGAATATCCTTCAACTGTCCCTCAGGCAAACAGTCAGTTTGGTTGATTAAAGAAGCAAAGCTATTAGATAGAACAACTCCTGCAGAATCAGATGGTGATGCTCTCTTCAAGGCTATTTGAGCACCCCCATCCTTATCCCTCTTGTTGCATTCTTGATGCATTTCAGTAACAGATAAACTTGGAGTAACTACAGGAACAGTCACTTCCAAAATGTCTGCTGCTGAGGTACCACCTAGCAAGCAAGGATCACAATCAGGTTTAGGGTTTGTAGTCTGGGGTTTAGGAGTAGGTTTTGGCCTATTCTTCTTACATGTTTTTTTCCTGATGGCCCATTTTCCCACAAGTTTTACAGTAAAATGGGATCCATTCATATTCAATCCTCTGTTCAGAAGGCCCAAAAGGAGTAGTTAGGCAAACTGAAGAGGGAAGAGGAGCAGATATTATTATTATTATTATTATTTTTTTTTTTTTTTTTTTTTATTTTTTTTGCACAAAAGGTAATTCTTATATTCATCCACCAAGGGGAAAACATAAGAATACAAGCTCAAGCAAAAAGAATAACCTCTAAGGCTAAGATTAAGCCCTATTAAGTCTACAAACTATGAACTCATAGTTCCTTGGTTTTACTTTACTAAGTATCCTAGTACAAACATCCAATTTCAACTTTTGAACTATTTGATTAGGAGATCTCTCAATACCCTTGAACACCCTTACATTTCTCTCATGCCAAATGTGATAGATGGTAGCAGCAATGCAGCACCTATACCATCTAGCTTTCCAATGCCTTCTATGTCTTCTATTATTTATGAAAAGTTTACATGAAGTTGGTGGGGAGCCGAGAGACAATCTGGGCCCCCACCCCCTTAGCTATAGCAAAACTAAGCCTAGCAAAAATATAAGCGGCCACCCGAGCCCCAGCATCCTGAGATACCGAGAATTTCTGGATCCGCTTGAGCAAGTCAACAGCATCCGAGCCCAACTCCCCAAGCGAAGAGAAAGAGAAGGGTAGGAAACCATATCCAGCAGCCGCGCATAAATCCCCATACTTAGCACATTTGCGCTGAGCAGCATCGGCAACAACCCGTCCCGGCACAAAATCGGACATCCCAGTCTGAGTCAAGGGGGAAGACCCTGTCAAATCAACACACACATCACGCCCTCTGTCCCAGGAATAAAGCAGTAAATCCGCAGGACGAAGAGATCCGCCGTGTCCGTCAACTAAACCGATATCCACCTCCCTGCCCGAAGAAATACCAGACCTATAGCAAATGTCGAATAAGGTGTCACGAACAAGGTTATGCCGATGCTTGACCCCCACAGTGCCAGTACAAGAGACTTCGTGGTCCCCATAAATATCACCAGCAAAAACCCGAGAGCAAGCAGGACAAGGCCTAGATACCACGAATAACGGAACACCCATACGATATCCTAGCACACTACGGTAAGTCCTCCCGTTCATAGTCTGACCCAACCCAGAGATAGGAACCGCACGCAACCAATCAGAGGAGTGGGCACCAAGCTGGGACTTCCACAATGCAAGCTGACGCGGTGTCAAAGAGTAAACAGATTCTGCAGTAGCAGCAATCCTCGCAAAATATATATCTGCCAATTTTTTCATAAGTTTAGGAGCAGCGATTTCACTAGGATCACGTAATAAAGTAGAACCTGTAGTCTCCGAAAACACCTGCAAGGCATCATCAAAAGTAGGATCAGCATCCACAATACCAGAAGGCCGTAGTAGCTTAGCCTGCAAATCGGCAGACTGCAAACAGGACGCCAAAAAAGCATAGTACAAAACATCCCCGGCAGCATAAACACCGAGCCCAACAAGATGAAAAGGGAAAGTGGCAAGGCGCCACTGCCAATCCCCAAAACCTGGCCCAGACGCGGTGACAATGCGTTCCAAGCTAGAACGAAGTGCTGCATCAAAACGGAGATGGACAGACCCAAAGACTCTCGGCGAACATGTACGGAGGGTAAAGTAGAGCTTAGAAATACCAGTACAAGCTCGAAGCAGAAGCAACTCACATTGCGGGTCCTCAATCCTAGCAACCAAATCCATAAGCTCAATGGTCTTAGTCACTCTCTTCGCCACAAGCTCACTGCTAAAACTAGGGCAAGTACAGACAGGCCCACCCAACACAGAGACACCACGCAAAGGCCGAGTAATAGAAGGGGGGAAAACACCAGGAAGACGACTCCGAGGATCCTCAGTAGGCCAAAAAACCTCAGTCTTAGCGACATTAAGATGAAGACCAAACTGAGGACCATCTGCCAAAATCAAATCCAAAACCTGTCCCACCTCCAAAGTATCCCCAACAATGGTGCCATCATCCAAGTACCAAGCTTGCAAACTCAAATCAAAAGAATCCCGTATCTTGCACACCAAGGGATGCAAAACCAAAGCGAAAAGCAAGGGTCCCAAAGGATCACCCTGCTGGACTCCCTGACAAGACCACAAAGAATGTTCCCCATAATAGAGACGGGCAGGACTAGAGTAACAAAACTCCACCCAACGGGAAAGAATCAGGCAACGACGGCGAACTTCCAAAAACATGGTTACACGATCAACAAGGTTGAAAGCATTCTGGAAGTCAACCAGCAACATAGAAAGCCCCACATCGCCACCACGAGCCTCAATGAACCGATTCAAGGCATGTAAGACAGCCTCTCCTCCACCGGACACCCCAACCCCAAACTGAAGACCATCAAAATAAGAACACAAAGAAGGACCAACCAAACAAGCACCTACCTTAGAAACAAGACGTCTCCAGACGGTACCAACAGCAATAGGACGAACACCACCACCTGGTTTAACAAGCGGCGTGAGCGGATCGCTGGCAATGTACGCACCAAGAGCGCTGGCAATTATTATTATTATTATTATTATTATTATTATTATTATTATTATTATTATTATTATTATTATTATTATTATTATTATTACTATTATTATTATTATTATTATTATTATTATTATTATTATTATTATTATTATTATTATTATTATTATTATTATTATTATTATTATTATTATTATTATTATTATTATTATTATTATTATTATTATTATTATTATTATTATTATTATAAGATGCGCGCAGCTTTCATTAAAATAAAATAAAATTAAAAGTTTACAAGAAGTTGGCGGGGAGCCGAGAGACAATCTGGGCCCCCACCCCCTTAGCTATAGAGAAACTAAGCCTAGTAAAGATATAAGCGGCCACCCGAGCCCCAGCATCCTGAGATACCGAGAATTTCTGGATCCGCTTGAGCAAGTCAACAGCATCCGAGCCCAGCTCTCCAAGCGAAGAGAATGAGAAGGGTAGGAAACCATAGCCAGCAACCGCGCATAAATCTCCATACTTAGCACATTTGCGCTGAGCAGCATCAGCGACAACCCGTCCCGGCACAAACTCGGACATCCCAGTCTGAGTCAAGGGGGAAGACCCTGTCAAATCAACACACACATCAAGCCCTCTGTCCCAGGAATAAAGTAGCAAATCCGCAGGACGAAGAGATCCGCCATGCCCGTCAACCAAACCGATATCAACCTCTTTGCCCGTAGAAATACCAGACCTATAGCATATGTCAAATAAGGTGTCACGAACGAGGTTATGTCTGACCCAACCCAGAGATAGGGACCGCACGCAACCAATCAGAGGAGTGGGTACCCTGCTAAGACTTCCATAACGCAAGCTGGCGCGGTGTCAAAGAGAAAACAGATTCTGCAGTAGCAGCAATCCTCGCGAAATATATATCTGCCAATTTCTTCATAAGTTTAGGGGCAGCGGTTTCACTAGGATCACGTAAAAAGGCAGAACCTTTAGTCTCAGAGAACACCCGCACGGCATCATCGAAAGTAGGACCAGCATCCACAATACCAGAAGGCCGTAGAAGCTTAGCCTGCAAATCGGCAGACTGCAAACGGGACGCCAAAAAGGCATAGTGCAAAACATCCCCGGCAGCATAAACATCGAGCCCACCAAGATGAAAAGGGAAAGTGGCAAGGCGCCACTGCCAATCCCCAAAACCAGGTCCAGACGCGGTGACAATACGTTCCAAGCTAGAACGAAGTGCTGCATCAAAACGAAGATGGACAGACCCAAAAACTCTCGGCGAACAGGTACGGAGGGTAAAGTAGAGCTTAGATATACCCGTACAAGCTCTAAGCAGAAGCAACTCACATTGCGGGTCCTCAATCCTAGCAACTAAATCCATAAGCGCGATGGTCTTAGTCACTCTCTTCGCCACAAGCTCACTGCTAAAACTAGAGCAAGTACTGACAGGCCCACCCAAAACAGAAACACCACGCAAAGGCCGGGCAATGGAAGGAGGGAAAACACCAGGAAAACGACTCCGGGGATCCTCAGTAGGCCAAAAAACCTCAGTCTTAGCGACATTAAGATGGAGACCAAACTGAGGACCATCTGCCATAATCAAATCCAAAACCTTCCCCACCTCCAAAGTATCCCCTACAATGGTGCCATCATCTAAGTACCAAGCCTGCAAACTCAAATCAAAAGAGTCTCGTATCTGGCACACCAAGGGATGCAAAACCAAAGCGAAAAGCAAGGGTCCCAAAGGATCACCCTGCTGGACTCCCTGACAAGACCACAGACAATGTTCCCCATAAAAAAGACGGGCGGGACTAGAGTAACAGAACTCCACCCAACGGGAAAGA
The DNA here is from genome assembly GCA_022085475.1 of Heliosperma pusillum. Classification (NCBI taxonomy): domain Eukaryota; kingdom Viridiplantae; phylum Streptophyta; class Magnoliopsida; order Caryophyllales; family Caryophyllaceae; genus Heliosperma; species Heliosperma pusillum. Next base: position 13,517 of record JAIUZE010070575.1, on the reverse strand, counting down.
ATCGGGCAACGTCGGCGAACCTCCAGAAGCATGGTGACACGATCAACAAGGTTGAAAGCATTCTGGAAATCAACCAGCAACATAGAAAGCCCCACATCCCCACCACGAGCCTCAATGAACCGATTCAAGGCATGCAAGACAGCCTCTCCTCCACCGGACACCCCAACCCCAAACTGAAGACCATCAAAATAAGAACACAAAGAAGGACCAACCAAACAAGCACCTACCTTAGAAACAAGACGTCTCCAGACGGTGCCAACAACAATAGGACGAACACCACCACCAGGTTTAACAAGCGGCGTGAGCGGAGCGCTGGCAATGTACTCACCAAGAGCTTGTGGACATCTGCCCTCAAGAAAAAGATTGACCACCCTAGTAATAGAAGCGATCAGATTATTATTATTATTATTATTATTATTATTATTATTATTATTATTATTATTATTATTATTATTATTATTATTATTATTATTATTATTATTATTATTATTATTATTATTATGATTATTATTATTATTATTATTATTATTATTATTATTATTATTATTATTATTATTATTATTATTATTATTATTATTATTATTATTATTATTATTTTTTTTTTTTTGTATTATTATAAGATGCGCACAGCTTTCATTAAAATAAAATGTAAAGTTTACAAGAAGTTGGTGGGGAGCCGAGAGACAATCTGGGCCCCCAACCCCTTAGCTATAGAGAAACTAAGCCTAGTAAAGATATAAGCGGCCACCCGAGCCCCAGCATCCTGAGATACCGAGAATTTCTGGATCCGCTTAAGCAAGTCAACAGCATCCGAGCCCAGCTCCCCAAGCGAAGAGAAAGAGAAGGGTAGGAAACCATAGCCAGCAGTCGCGCATAAATCCCTATACTTAGTACATTTGCGCTGAGCAGCATCAGCAACAACCCGTCCCGGCACAAAATCAGACATCCCAGTCTAAGTCAAGGGGGAAGACCCTGTCAAATCAACACACACATCACGCCCTCTGTCCCACGAATAAAGTAGCAAATCCGCAGGTCGAAGAGATCCGCCATGCCCGTCAACCAAACCGATATCAACCTCCTTACCCGTAGAAATACCAGACCTATAGCAGATGTTGAATAAGGTGTCACGAACGAGGTTATGCCGATGCTTAACCCCCACAGTACCAGTACAAGAAATAGCGTGGTCCCCATACACATCATTAGCAAAAACCCGAGAGCAAGCAGGACTAGGCCTAGATACCGTGAATAACGGGACACCCAGTCGATACCACATCACACTATGGTATGTCCTCCTGTTCATAGTCTGACCGAACCTAGAGATAGGAACCGCACGCAACCAATCAGAGGCGTGGGCACCCTGCTGAGACTTCCACAACGCAAGCTGACGCGGTGTCAAAGAGAAAACAGATTCCGCAGTAGCAGCAATCCTCGCAAAATTTATATCTGCCAGTCTCTTCATATGTTTTGGGCAGCGATTTCACTAGGATCACGTAAAAAATCAGATGCTGTAACCTCCGAAAACACCCGTAAGGCATCGTCAAAAGTAGGACCAGCATCTACAATACCAAAAGGCCGTAGGAGCGTAGCCTGCAAAACTGCATAGTGCAAACGGGAAGCCATAAAAGCTTAATGTAAAACATCCCCCGCAGCATAAACACCGAGCCCACCCAACTGAAAAGGGAAAGTGGCAAGGCGCCACTGCCAATCCCAAAACCAGGACCATACGCGGTGACAATACGTTCTAAGCGAGAACGAAGTGCTGCATCAAAGCGAAGATGGACAGACTCAAAGACTCCCGGGGAGCAAGTACGAAGAGAAAAATAGAGCTTAGAAATACCAGTACAAGCACGAAGCAGAAGCAAGTCGCATTGCGGGTCCTCAATCCTCGCGACTAAGTCCATAAGCTCAATGGTCTTAGTCACTCTCCTCGCCACAAGGTCACTGCCAAAAATAGGACAACTACTGATAGGTCCACCCAAAACAGAGACACCACGCAAGGGCCGAGCAATAGTAAGGGGGAAAACATCGGGAAGCCGACTCCAAGGATCCTCAATAGGTCAAAAGACCTCAGTCTTAGCCACATTAAGATGGAGACCAAAACGAGGCCCATCTACCCTAATCAAATCCAAAACAGCCCCCACCTCCAAAGTGTCCCCAACAATAGTGCCATCATCCAAAACCAGGCATGCATAGTAAGATCAAAAGAGTCCCAGATTCTACACACTAAGGGGTGCAAACCAAAACAAAAAGCAAAAGGCGTAAGGGATCACCCTGTTGAACACCCTGACAAGAGCACAAGCAATGCTCCCCATAATAAAGACGGGCAGGGCTAGAGTAACAAAACTCCACCCAACGGGAAAGAACCGGACAACGTCAGCGGACTTCCTGTAGCATAGTCATACGATCAACAAGGTTGAAAGCATTCTAGAAATCAACTAGCAACATAGACAATCCCACATCACAACCACGGCTCTCAATGAGCCAATTCAAGGCATGCAAGATAGCTTCTCCTCCACCGGACACCCCAACCCCACCTGCAAAATAAGTACACAAAGACGGACTAACCAAAAAAGAACCAACCTTAGAGACAAGACGTCTCCAAAAGGTGCCAACAACAATAGGACGAACACCCCCGCCCTGTTTAACAAGCAGCGTGAGCGGAGCACAGGCAATGTACTTACCAAGGGCTACAGGGCATCGGCCCTCCAAAAAAAGATTAACCACCCTAGTAGCAGAAGCGATCAAATCATCAGAGACAGCCACGGCAGCACCACTCAAACAGTCAATAAGGTGTTTGGCAAGAAGCCAATCCCTCCCGCACAAAGTGCCACGCAGGAAACCACGAATCATTTCCAAAATCACCACCGAAGAGGCAACACTAGAATGATGAACCACCGGCAAAGGAGGCAATAAAGGAGATGGCACGACAGGGTGCTTCTCACGCAAAGCACCAAGAGTGGCCTCAGAGTATGGGGCGACGCCAGAGGAAGAAAGCACCCTAACAGCAGCAGTATAGTGACCATCACAAATCTTCCGCCGACATTGGCAGAGGCTAAGCTCACTCAATTCCAGATCCTCCTCCACATGGAACGAAGGAGGAGCCTCAGCCAAACACTCCTGCAAAAGATGCAAACCCCCGCCAGGCACCCCCTAAGCGAGAATAGCCCTGGTATGACACCCCCAAAATCCTTTTCTTTTCGGAAAAGCGACTTTAGATAAAACTCGGATTATGGGTGGGTCACATTAAACTAAATGTAATAGTAGCATCCCAATCATATAATAAGTATGGGTGTAAATCTAAGTCGATTAAAGGAAAGAAATTCAAATCTGATTACAACCAAACCAAAATGTTTCCGGAAGCGAAAATTCAAAGTTCAATAATTCATAATAGATAAATTATTTGAGCGTCATCTTCGATAATCTTGATTTAGCGCGCTCTCCCAATCATACTACATATTAGTTTCCCCGAGTACCTGTCACACGTTCTGCTCGCACAAATGTGGTCATAACAGGTCCAATTTAGGACAAAAACAAAAGAGGGTCAAGAATAATGTTGAGTAAGGTAAACAGTCCAAAAGTAAATAAGAGTTTTACTTAAATTTAGAATTCATAAGAAAGAAGAAAACACTTTCCCTCGAAGAAAACATTTCTTCAATTTCTTTAGTAAGTAATGGATAGAGGCCGTATGGAGAGGATCCCCACGCCCTAGTCCGGATAAGACGGGGTTCACCAAATCATGTACAATAACTTACCCCCACCCGAGTGTGCACACCCCCTCCAAGGGCCAAACCCAAGGAGGAAGATAAGAGGACAGGGTCTCGATCAACTTACCCCCACCAAAAGCTCTGTATAGGAGGTCCCCTTTTATTATTTAGGAACAACCTACCCCTCTACCAAAACCGTTCAAACCAAAAATCAAAACCCTTTCCAAACAATTAAATCCATTTCTTGAGATTAACCATCTCCATAACTTGTACAAAAGATCAAACGGTTTAAGTTTTCAAACTCTTCAAAGTTAAGAGTCCTTTATTATATTTCAACACTTCAAAGGATGGAATAACATCAATTATTTTTCAATAATTCATCACAATAATCCAAACTTATAATAACAACCATTATAAAAATTATACACAATATAACATTTGAAACAATACTCAATAGTTCAAGAATAGTGTATGGACAAGCGTTTCCCTTACCTTATGAGCTGGTCTAGAAGTTTAAAGTGCTTCTTCTACAAATCCCGAGTCTACAATATACATAAAGTACTCGTTACTAAATTATTCCATTCGGTCCTTAACTAGTTCAATTGGTTTTATGCATTTTACTCGGTTTTTGTTATGTTTCCATTTTGAACGTTTTGTTCCGAGTTTTATTCTTAAGAAAGCGAACTAAGTTCATGATCACAATTTTTAAGAGTATTTTATCAAGTTGGTGCTTTTGGTTTAATAATTTATAGCTTATACACTTGGTTTACACAAGTTTACTATCTTATACATACTTTACGGTTTTACAGATTCTGAACAGTGACTTCAAAACGTCATAACTCCTTCGTTACTTAATTTTTTGGGATAAGACCAGTGAGGTTGTGTTCCTTAAATGGTTATCTAACTTTAAGTGACAATGTGTCAAAGTCTAAAATCGATTCTAAGGCCTCTGCAATTACAGTTTAGTGAAAAAAAGACGGTTTCCGACTCACAAGATGTTTCGGGCTGGTTCGGGGCTTAAAACGTTGAAACACAAATTTTCCAGAGGCTATTATGCATATGTTTCTTTGAACTTTACTATAGTCAAAAATCAAGTATTTGTTTTTAGTGTAGCTATGTTTTCTAGTGCCTTTTTTCGAAAATGGTAGGTTCTCAACAATCGATTTAGTGAATCACTTTTAGTCATATATTTCAGTTTGTCTAATCATATTACAAAAATCATAATACATATAAAACATCATATTTTAAAGCAAGGTCAGTTTTCCTGGATTCCTTTATGAGTCTAGTAACTTTAGTCATTTCAAGATTGAAGTCTAAATCAGAGTTTAAGATACACAAAATCATGTTTTTCCAGAATGTGTCGGATTTCGCGTCATCAAAGGTAACAATGCATAACTCCATCTTAACAAAATGAAATGAGTTGATTCCAGAGCCTAACATGCTTTAAAATCAAATGATATTACCATGTTAATATATGGGACATTAAATCGTTCAATAGATATACTTTTATAACTCATTAAGTGATACATGCAATCCCGAGTTACCCAGAAACAGGTTTTACTAATCTATTTTTCATTTTAAAACGGTGCATGCAATGACAACATGTTTTACTAATCTATTTTTCATTTTAAAACGGTGCATGCAATGACTACTAAAGTTTGTGATAATTTTAATAACATCATAAGGTACAACATATATTAATTTCACATTACAATAACGAGTTTAAGTCTGATTAATATTCTGTTCATAATCAAGTTACGGATTTTGACACTTTAATGGTTGTTACTTCCTTAAATCTATGCATGCATGAATGGAGACTTGTTTGTTGAAGTTTAAAGTTTGAGAAACATATGAATATGTGTTTTGAAGATATTGAAACAGAAATAAAATGGTTTTGGATGTTCCTTACATGGTGAAGAACATAAGATAGGCAAGATCCTCCACCTACAATGCTCCTTCTTCTTCCTCTTTCTTCTTTTCTCTCTTTCTCCCTCTAACCTCCCTCTATTTTTTTTTGTAAAATGGTGTTTGAAATCTGATGGAGTGGAGAAACTAATGAGGGTTAAGTGTTTAGGTAAGTGTGTTTTTGAAAAGAGAAAAAGAGAGTGAATGGGGAGGTGTGTGGTGTCACAAATGGGGGACAAATGGGAAGGGAATCTTTGCATATATTGGTCCATTTTGCATGCTCAAGTAGGTAGGTTCCTAGGCATGATTATGGATTATATTTTCCAGATTTTGTTTTTTGCATGGGAGACGGGTTTGGGTGGCGGTAACTTTAAATGGCGCGACGGTCTATTATGCACACAATTGTTCGACGGTTTTTACCCATTACTAATGTCAAGATTTTACTTGTTCTACCTTGTATTTTATTATGTACGGATTTTATTTTATAGATATATATTTATAATGTTCCACATTAATATTTTATTATTAATTACTTTCCCCAAACTCGTACCCGATTAACAACGAAGCGATAACTTTATCGCCACTAGATCTTCCATTTTATCTCCATTGATTTTAGTCTTTTTAAATCCTTTATTGCTAAATTCGATTACGCTTAATTTTTAATTTCCCTTTTTATCTCTATTGACAAATTTTACGGGTATTACAATCTACCCTCCTTAAAAACAAACTTCGTCCTCGAAGTTAAAACATCCCTCTAGGAGCAACAAGTATAACCTAATTCCTTAATATACGAGGGAAAGACGTGGGTGTTACATCCCACCTCCCTTAAAGAACGTTACGTCCTCGTAACTAATTATTTAGCTCGAATAGTTTTTGATACTTAAGCTCCAAGGTTTTCTCGGCTTCCTAAGTGCGGGCGTCATTGGTTGACCATAACATCTCCTCAATTACTTCCAAGGTCTAGTATTGGCCTATGGTTCTAGGCTTTATTTTCCTTTCTTACGAAATCGCATCACCCTTCTCCTAGGTGATTCCCTAAACAACAACAACTTATCTAACACTCATGGTTAATTCCCGTTCTGTACTCATGGTCAATAATCGATCGTTATGTTGGTCCATTTTCTAGTTTCGCGAGAAACGATAAGTACTTCTTGTGACAACCCTCGCGAATGCGGAAATATAAAACAAACAAGCATGTGAATTATATAGCGGAAATATGAAGTTTTAAAAACTTTTATACATGCAAGATTTAAAATACGAGGAATGTCAAAATATTACAAACTAAGTACGGAATACAACAAAGAGACGGAGCAAGATAGTGCTCAAACTTTTATACATGCAAGATTTAAAATACGAGGATACCTCTCCGTTCCGACATTCCAGCCTTACAAACGGGAAGGTAGCCAAGGGAATGAGAGTACAAAGCACAAGACAAAATAGTGCTCAAACCTTATCATTTGTAAAAACCGACTCAAAGTGGGAACATACCAAAAACCGTCACAAAACATGTGAATAGGGAATCATACAAGTTTAAATATGATAAACATGAGTCAATACATGATACATAAGCATTAGAACAAGTTTATGAAGCATAATGAATAAAAACATAGATCACCTCTCCAAAACAAGGTTGTTTGGAAACCAACGAAAACAAGGGTCCACTTCAAACGGTCATAACTAGAGTTCTAGATATGGGAATGCAGAAATTCCAAGTCGAGGTGATAGCTTATCCTCTTACGGTTCCAACGAGTGGTCACAATCCCAAAACAAGCAAGTAACGAAGGAGATATGATCATTCTACGAAAAGGGGTCAGTGCAGGAAAAGTTCTGTTGGCAGCGGGTGACGCGGCCTGCGTCCTACGACGCAGCCTGAGTCCTATTCGGACAGGTAAGAGTCACACAAGTCACCACAATTTCACTAAGGCATAATACATGTATCATCTATCATCACAATTCATCAATTCTCATATCAATTATCAACTAACAACAACCATCATCAACAACACAATTCCTAAGATTACTAATCATATTCTAAATACGATTTCTAACATGGAAAAACACCATTAAAACACGTAAATGATATCGAGTAACCCTTCACCGTTACCTTTTCGCGTTCTTAAACGGTTTCTAAAACCTTCCTAGTCTCCACCTACATACAATAGATAATTAAAAGATGAATATATTTCACCTTGAGAAAGACGGATAATTTAAAAAGCGAGAAAGACGGTAATTTTATTACCAAAACGGATAGAGGAAGCTAAGAGGGGAAGGATAAGACGAACTTACGTGAATTTGAGCGAGAAACAAACGAACTATGACGAATCTAATGTTGGATGAAAATGGAGGCAAGGGTTTTGGTGGTTTGATGAGGAAGAAAGAGTAAGTGGAAATGAAGGAAAGAGTTAGGGTTTGAGGGTGTATATGTAGGGTGAGTCGGAAAAGTCAACGAAAGTAAAAGGCGGCTCAAAAGTCAAGAAAAGTCAAAGACGACTTAAAAGTCAAGAAAAGTCAAAGACGACTTAAAAGTCAAGAAAAGTCATACTCGACTCAAAAGTCAAGAAAAGTCAAACTCGACTCAAAAGTCAAGAAAAGTCAAACTCGACTCAAAAGTCAAGAAAAAACAAACTCGACTCAAAAGTCAAGAAAAGTCAAACTCGTCTTAAGACGGGATTTTCATGGAATCTCGCAGAAATTCCAAATACAAACTCGGAAATTCCAAATTCGACTTGAAACAATAAATTCTAAATTAAAACTTAAATTTGCTGAAAAGTATCCGTAAAATATTTTCACTAGAAAAATAGGGTACATTTCCGGGTGTTACACTTCTTCTTTCATCCAATTGCATCTTCTATCTTTTTATTTTCATCTACAATTACACATATACACGTGTTCCACAAAATCCATTAACCTCTTGCAGTCTTACTAACACCTTTAAACCAAAACTCTTAAATCTGTTTTACCTCAAAAATGGAAACAAATTTTTTTATCCTCAAATATCCAAATGATATACAACTATTAATAATTTCATTAAATCCAATTCCGCATGAAATTCTAGTAATCATTAACTTAATTCTTCGAATTTACACTGTTGTATCATCATTCACCTTAAGCCTCATAACACTCCATGTATCACATCTTGAAATTAATTTAGCGGTCTTAATTAACCGTTATTTGAGAACTTCACAATTCATTTCTCCGTCATCTCGCATCCACAAAACTATGGTATATCTCAAATCCCTGATTGATCATTAAAACCAACACATAGCCTACTAATTTTAGCATTCTCTATTGTCGTCAAATCACTAATGGGTCAATAAGGTTTCCTCGAAAATTCACCCTTAGATTTCCTCGATTGGTTAATTACCATAATTGATAACATTTTTCTTAGTATAAATTACTTAAAACATTATCACTTCATATGCTACAAGCCTCCAACAACTACGAAAAATCTTTACAGATTGATATAACGTTTACCTCAGATAGCAAGTGTTCCTCAAGAATCTCAATCCATATCATGCTACGTCAGACTTCTATCTTTCACTCAAGTTCTATTGGTCATGTCCATTACTTTTCCATAAAATACGTATTCTTAATCATATCCTTGACTTCATCACAAATATTATATCCATTTGCTCTTTGGTGAACAATTGTATATAAGCCTCATATCCTCTTTTTACTTCTCGCAACATTACATTCTCTTTTCACAATTATTCATAATCTTATGCCTCTTTACTGACTCCACACTCTAACAAGAATTCTTTCACGTATATAGGTAATCCCTTGTTCTTAATATCTTAGGACACGTAAATATTCAACTTACTACACAAGATCACACCGCACAGTTAGCTACTATCCCAGTGTCCATTCTATTTGTAATAACTATTATTCTTTCAAAACATACGACTTTCGTTCCAATAAAAGATAGAGATATAATATTTGGTGATATCATTTAAACAAATAGTGTCTCATTTCACTGCTTCAACATATGAGACTTAAAGATCTCAAATCGATTTCAATGTCATGGATAATATCTCATTCTACTACCTGTAGCGTTTATATCACACACAGTTAATTAGACAACAATCGTATGTATAACATCTCATATTATTATTCACATGATTGAAATTATTCTTTAAAAGTAAATATCAGCAGCGTATACGTCATCTCGTACTACCATTCATACAACTGATATCTCAACAATCATTTGTACCATTAGGACTAAGCATCCAACGTTATTCAACCAATCTTATATCATAGTCATTAGGCCAACATTGTACCAACTTAAGTATCCATCTTTGTATGAATAATAAATAGGCTAATAATTGCCCCAACTAATATTCACCCTTTATTGTCTTAGATAAAATAATTATAAATATCCACGATATAGTTATCTTGTATGTTCCTAATAACCAGACTGTACCCACGTGTACTACATAAATCCTCATAATTATCACCATTGAAATCCCACTCGAATTCCACACTAGATCACACTCTTCCTCGTGTTCATCACCTTTTGTTGCCTTCTCTAATGGGGTATATCCTCTCCCTTTCTTTAATTAAAATTAATCAGCGACTCTTTATGGCCAGTTAGACTATATAACTCATAGTTATCATGATCACAATCTATAAGCTCAAATTACTGATCTTATCTACTCTGCTGCTTTAATAAAGTTAACTACCCTATTGTTTTTTTCCATACATAATCTCTTGTCACTCTACATGCTTCATATTCATCCAACTAACTCCTTTATTTCATGGTTTAGTTGGCAAGCTAGCTCAAACATGTAAACTTATCTTTATCACTAATGTGTCCACAAGGTCTAAAGGAGCGCCTCAAAGAGGTCAAATATTATAATATACCGTACTCGGACAAGCTGTTCATTCTAATTACCTTTAAATTTAAATAAAACCACACTTTATATGCATCACGCATATGAGCCTCAAATGTACCTTACATATTGTGGGAAAATATCCGTATACTTCCCTTTAAATCATTCAGGATTATAATGAAATTATGATTATATGATTAATAGTCATAAACGAAAATGCATAATAAGCGAGAGATTAGAAATAACTTTTAGTCCTTGCTTTAATGGCCTAAGAACAATATCAAAATGATGATATCTCCTAATCGTAGCACCCAAGATAGAATGAGAAATGCCCTTGAATTTGCTAGAATGTTTTGTGAAAAGTTACTGTCAACTTTTTAATTTTGTGATGTGTAGAGATGGAGGCACAAGTGATTTTAGGGTTAAAAGAAAAAAAAAATTTCTTCTCTTCTCCCTATTTCACACGGCACCAATGTAGTTATTAGGGGAGATATTTTCTCCTCTAATTAACCACTAATGGACCGAAAATTCCAGAGTGAATCTGGACTTTATTTCGGTTAAATTCGCTTTAATATATAATGTGTATTATTATTATAAATGTCATTTGTGTTGTCATGTATTAATATGTCCATACAACATTTTGTAGTCGATACATTAATACCGGTCTGACAACATCTAATATGACAATCGTATAATATATACGTTAATTATAATTATCCGTATAATTATAATTTGCTAATTCAATATAACATTTTATATTCAATTACGAATTAACATTTTAATTCGCATAAGCTTACATTATATATATGCTAATTTAATACAATAGTTTATATTTAATTACGAATTACTTTTAATTCGTCTCAGGTTATATTATTTAATTGTTACTCCCTCCCATCCAGACCAAAGGTAACATTGGTCTTTTTCCACTATTCATGGGTGCGGAGAATCTTTAGTATTATTCGTAATATATAAGAGAAAATATAGTCATGCGAGATCTTGTTTGATTCATAATCATGAATGCTACAAGAATATCAAATTATTATAATTTTTAATAATGTGTAACTAAAGATATTCACGTTGCAAAACGCGCCTCGACAAGTGTGAAAAGCCCAATATTACCTTTGGTGTGGATGGGAGGGAGTATTAAATAGTCGTCTCATCATCACATTGACTAACCTTTTAGTCAAATACACTGACTAACCTTTTAGTCATATAATAGGGCATCAATATGATTATTTTCTCAAATAATCACATCTCTCAAACACATCCTCTAGGTGTGACTTTTAGGGACCAGTTGATCACCGCCATCTGTATGACAATAACGTCAAACTTATCTAGCAAGTCAACCGTTATTGATGAACGTTAATCAAATGATTATAATATAAAGTATACCCTGTGAACCTACAGAGATTTATTTATGTTATTGCACTAATTGTGGAGGACACTAGCTCCAACAATCTCCCACTTGTCCGTACAAGTGTATGTGCGATAACCGATTCTCATATCCATAATAAATTTCTCCCACTCAATGTAAAACAATTTGCAAAATCCGTATTCACAAAGGTCGTATTTTACAAGTGATCAGTATCAAGAGTGGTTTCCCCGACTAGAGAGTAACTTAACTGATAAACGAATCTTTATTCGAGCATGGCCATGCATTTCAGTTACAGCTCCTCGAGTGGCCCTGAGAAATAACATAACCTGATAAAGGTTGGATATTTTCTTCAACTCGAATCTTGCAGATACAAGCGCAGTATGAAATGACCCAGTAAAAATCTACTTAGCCTCCTGTTACGGTCGACCATGAGAAAGAAACCAAAGTCACCCAAAAACTGCCTTAATCTCAAGAGACAGTCGATAGTCAAAAGAATCGACTCTAGGAACACTATGGACGTCCTATCCACGACCTGGCACCTAATGTTCTGAAACATTAGGACTCCATAACGTTGTCACAAAATTGTCCTGCGAGGTATCATTATAACTCGCATATGTGATCGATCAGTCAACTGTTTGACTTATGGCTCGTTGAACCCACCATCAATCGACTTCACAGAATAATTGCCAGAGTTATCAGCTCATGTAGGCGATTACGGACCAAAACAAATATAATGTAATTCAGTTCACTTTGTGGTGTTCAATTTTGTCAGTACAACCCACATGAAAAACAAAATATAAAACAATACAATGATTTCATAGATAGTTTTATGAAAAAAATACAGGTGTCTAATCCATATAAAACAACTAATACAACTCAGGAACACGTTTGATTCCCATGGAAATAACGTGTCCTTCATGCTTATCATATCTCAATGGTTTAGTGAGAGGATCTGCGACGTTATCATCCGTAGCAATCTTGTCTATCATTATCTCCCTTTGCTCCACGTAATCTCGGATCATGCGAGCCTTCCGTTGTACATGCCTAGACTTGTTGCTGGACTTAGGCTCCTTAGCCTGGAAGATGGCACCACTATTATCACAATAGATGGTGATCGGATCATCCGAATTAGGAACTACAGTTAGTCCCTGTAAGAACTGACGCATCCATATAGCTTCCTTCGCAGCCTCTGAAGCAGCATAGTACTCGGACTCAGTCGTAGAATCTGCTATAACACTTTGTTTGGAGCTTTTCCAGCTGACCGCAACGCCATTAAGAGTAAAAATGAATCCAGACTGAGATTTCGAGTCATCTCGATCCGTTTGGAAGCTAGCATTTGCGTAACCGATTGCGCATAGCTCAGTGTCACCTCCATAAGTCAATACCCAATCCTTAGTCCTCCGTAGGTACGTAAGGATATTCTTAACAGCCATCCAGTGTGTTTCACCTGGATTGCCTTGGTATCGACTTGTCATACTCAATGCATATGCCACGTCTGGACGTGTGCATATCATGGCATACATGATCGATCCTATAGCTGATGCATAAGGAATCCGACTAATGCGCTCGACCTCTTCCGATGTCTTTGGTGCCTGAGCTGTAATCAACTGCCATCTTAAAAAATATTGGAAGGTTCCCCCTCTTGGAGTTGGTCATGCTGAACCTCTCAAGAATCTTATCTATATAAGACTTCTGACTGAGGGA
>JAIUZE010070574.1:0-25531 GCA_022085475.1 Heliosperma pusillum | reverse complement strand
ATACGTAGCTTCATCAGCTGCCCACTTCAGGTATTTGTTAACATAAGGCATTAGTCTTCCTTCATACTTTTGCAAACCCTCTCTCTTTTCACATGTCCTCTTCATGACATACCTTCTAATCCATTCCATTTGCGTGAGGATTGGCTTATCTCTTGCATCCTTAAGGACTGCATTGAATGTCTCACACAAATTGTTCAACAACATGTTGGACTTACAATGGGTTTGGAAGGCATGTCTGGACCAATGTTCGACAGGGATGACATTTAAATATGCCCATGCATCATATGACAGGAACTTAATGCCCTCCATGTGTCCATCAAAGTCAGCCTGAGAATAACAATGTAAGAGGTGAGTTTGTAATAAAATGGCCAAAAATCAAAGTCAGTTTGTAATCAAAGTCAGCCTGAGAATAACAATGTAAGAGGGCATTAATTCATACCTTTGTTGTGGCCCTAACAGCATTCCAGAAACTCTCTTTGTAGAGTTTTCCACCATAACTTAGCTTGAAGTTTGCCCAAATGTGCCTAGCACAATACCTTGTCTCTGCTTTGGGCACCACCATCCTTAAAGCATCAATCAAACCTTTTTGCCTATCAGACATAAAGGTCATCCCCTCTCCCTCAGGTTTACAAACATCATTGGCCAACATCTCAAGAAACCACCTCCAACTGTCAGTGTTCTCCACTTCAACAACTGCCCATGCCACTGGAAATATATTGTTGTTCTCATCTTTCCCAACTGCCACTAATATCATGCCAGGGTAAGGACCTTTTAGGTGACAACCATCAACCCCTAACAAAGGTCTACACCCTTTTGTAAAACCTTCCTTACATGCTGCCAAACAGATGTAAATTCTCCTGAATATTGGTGGTGGCCTCTCAATATTGTCACAAACAACAAATGCTGTTGACCCACTGTTATATTTTCTCAAAGAAGCAGCATAATCCCATACTTTACCATACTGATCTTTACCATTCCCAAATATCACTAATTTTTCCCTAGATCTTGCAAGCCAACATTTTCCATAACTCACATGGACATTTAAGTCCCTCAACACTTGTTCTTGAAATTTTTTCAAACTCCAGTCAATGTTTGTTCTAAACCACTCCAGGTACTTTTCAGCTAAGTACTCACTAGACACCTTCCTATTGTAGCTTGAAAGCTGACAAGTGTGTTTCAACCTCATTGACTTGATTTGTATATTCTCATAAGTCCTCATTTTTAAAGCATGAAACTTATACCTGCACTTATTTTTGAGATTGCAGATGCATGCTCCAATCTTAGACCTTTTACTATTCCAGGCACACTTGCACTTGCTCTTGCAATATGTTGTCACCCTAGTTGAACTATTATGACTATAGTAAAAGTCATAACCATTCTCCACAGCATGATTAACCAAAGCTTTTCTCAATACTTCTACATTTTCAAATTTTAACCCCAACTTCAAGTTAATGGGTTTCTTTAAGTCAACCTCTGAGTTAAAGGTTGGGTACCCATCACCTTCAGAATCTGACCCTTGTAAGCTCCTCAACTCATCTGAGTCTTCATCTATTTCTTCAAAATTATTCAGCTCAACATCATCAACCCCCCTTATGTTATGTCTTCTTGCAGTCTCAGTTTGCTTATATACCTCAGTCTGCTCTGCCTCAGTTTCCTCTGCACTAGTTTCATCAACATTATCTTCACCCTCACCCTCATTCACATATTCAAAACAGCTCTCATTCACACCTTTATTCACACCAAGAGAACCCTCAACCTCATCAAGAAGGCCCTCTTGATTTCCACCAAACAAATCTTCTTCCTCTCCCAGATCTTCCTCACCAATCACCCATTCAATGTCACTTAGATCCACATCACTTAGGTCTGCATCACTACTGATTTCCCCCTCATCGTTATTACATTCCACCTCTTTTTTATTCCTTGTTTTTCTTTTTGATGCACCTTGTACCTCACCCACTTTCCCTTTCCCTTTAACTTTTGAAGTGTCTTTCTCCTTTTGACTGGAACCAACAACACTGCCTTTCTCCTTTTGACTTCTCACTTTGCCTTTTCTTTTCTCCTTACCAACAACTACATCCTCACAGCTTTGGCCATCATCTCTGCCTTTTTCCTTTTCAGTCAATGATACACCCTAAAACCTAACCTTTCTTCTCACCGGTAATTTCTGACTTTTGTTTGGAACTTGAAAAGTTAAGGGTGGTTTTGTTTGAATAAGAGGTATATTTAGAGGAGTTTCAATGTTCCTCTGATTCTTTCTAGGACTGCTTCTTACATAAAATGATGGATTGGCAATGAATTTAATTCTAGATGCTTTAAATGTGGGGTTGGGTTTGTTTAAAGCAATACTAGATAGACCAGGCCCATTTGGTTGAGTGTTGAATAAATTAGGCCTTTTTGTTCTGGGATTGTGGACATTGTTTATAGAAGGTACAGGAATAAATACTGGGGTGGGTAGAGTAATAAGGCATTTACCACATCATAGTCACAAACCATCACTGTCTTCCCAGCTGTGAGGTTCTTCCGTGGTTTTCTATACCATATCTCAACTTCTCTACCCCCCATCAACTTACCAGCCAAGTCTCTTAAATATGCAATATTCAAACTTTTATGATAAATTCCACAAGCTAAATAGACACCCCCTCCAACATACTCAGTTTTACAATTTTTAAATTCAAACTGCCCACCATAATATATACGCAGGTTAACATTAAAGTCAGTATCCATTATTCCTACAAATCAAAGACAACGTAGGTCAAAAGGGGTAAATGTTAAACACTAATCAACACATCATTTTTGCCTTAAAGCATTCAATCAAATTAGGGTTAATCAACAGTAGGAATCGCATTAAACTAATAAATCAATTAAATAACAACAAACCAACTTCATAAATCAAAAACCCCTAAATTACATAAATTAGGGTTTAGTAAGCTGTATGAATTGCAGTAAACTAATAAAAATCAACACATAATAAACAACTAACAAACTAGAATGAAATGACTAACCTAGCAATGATCAAATGAGGAGTTGAATCGCTGGATTAAGGTTAGTTAATTTTAACGCAGTAATTTCTTCTTAATATTTGAGAGTGAGTAAATAGTAAATTAGGGCAAACTAGTTAGAATAGATAAACTTACTGATTAAGATGAGTGTTATAAACAAGGGCAAATTCGTCAATTCTGACTACTTATGACGTAAGTTGGGTCTTGGTGGCAATTTTTGATCGGAAGTTGCTTATAAGGGAGTAATTTTGAAATTTTGTTTTGAAAGGGACTAAGTTTGAAAAAGTTGTACTTCCTCCATTCAACTTCACTCTACCACTTTCTTTTTTGTACACTATTCACAAGAGATCATATAATTGCAATTTTCTCTCAATATATAAGTGAAAAATACATTCATGTGTGATCTTGTTTGATTCGTCTTTACGAGTACATTATTAATATCTAACTTTTATAATTTTTGCAAACACGTAGCTAACGATATTTACCGTGCAAAACTCGTCTCGGCAAATGTGAAAAAAAAAATTGGTAGAGTGGAGTTGAATGGAGGAAGTATATAAAAGGGAGTAATTTTGAATTTTTCCAAAAATCAATAATAAGTGCATTAACCCCCTAATTTAAGGACTTGCAACATATAACTTGTCTGCGTTATCCATATGTTCTTGTAGGCTATACTTAGGAACGTCATAGTATGCATTCTTTGTACCAAAATAAAAATAATTTGCATCCTTAGGCCTATTAGATAATCGAACCCAAGGTTGCCTTTTGATTTTAAGTGCTTAAAATGTGAGGTAGAACAAGTGATAACAAGAAAATACCTAAAACGTGAATATTACTCCATTCACCCTAATTTTAGGGTCCGTCTTTCGTAATCCGCAATAAAAACCCCTCAGAAAGAGCAAGTGGGAGGCCCACACACTCTCTCTCTCTCCCACTTCCTCTTTGAGAGAGGTCTTCATTGTCGGTCTTCAATGAGATTTTGTGCTAATTTTATTGTATCCTTTTTATTTTGGCAAGTTTTAAGAAAAGATGATGAATTACCTTTTTTACCCCTTGAATCAAAAGGGAGTGGAGACAATATCACTGCGATGAAGATGGTGGTAGCTAAATTAAATTATCTAGGGACAATATTAGAGGTTTACAACTTAACAAATTTAGAAAGGGTACAGTAATTTTAGAGAGGAAAGGGAACAATAAAAATGCGAGGGAGAAGTACATGAGAATCTCACATTTATAACTAAAAGTAAACTTTCATGAACCAACGAGGCCGCTCTTTATATTTACCTATACCTGTTTCATACAAAAATTCACCATGGACAATCAATAAATTGGATGAGCATCATTGCTAGCGTAACGTTTACAGAACCAATAACCATCAATTCGGCAGGGAATTTAACATCATCACCAGTAACCGACGACTGAATTTCTTTAAGCTACTGCAGCAAAGTGTACATTTGGTCATGTTCATTACCGGTTTAGCATCTGATGTTTCTTTATCCACTTCCGTCAAGCTGACCCTCCGATAAGAGGTGTGCCATATATTGCTACCACCATAAAAGACAAAAGAAGTTTAGGTCAAGAAAGTATCCTGATGTAATGGACAATTACAACCTATGTTATGTTGCTTTGACGCTTTTCTTTGGATGGGTAACACAGGATGACACAATGGTCCTTCTAACACAATAAGCCATTCCGACACTTCATTTAAGCATAACCACAAATTTGTTCACAAAAAAGTGGTATCGGACGGATGTCAAAGGGTCTTAGACAATTGTAGCCAAGCTTGACTAATATAGATGACAACCACCACTACCACCAAGATTCCAAGAACAGCAAAATCTTAGTCTCAACAACAACAAAAACCACCACCAAATCTTAGTCTCAAAACGACAGGTACTAATTAAAAAAATTATCTAATGGCAGAGACACGATGTCATTGGAGTAAACTTACCGCATGGTATGCATATGGTGATTTTCCCTGACGCTCAAAATGCTTAGCCATAACACAAAACTCAATTGGTCCCCAATCTTCCACTTCAAAGCAATTTCCAAGTGCAGCTTTATATAGCTTTGCAGTAAATTTCATAACTAGTGTGAGATCCTTAACCTTTAAAATGTAAGCAAATAACGACGTCAGAAGAACCTTGAGGTTAACGTTCTCACCTTTGCAGTGTCTGTCAACATTTCTGTTCCTGCGGGATAAGACGCATAGAGTTGATCACCTCTGGAGAAACCCGCTCTTGTTCTACAATGTAAAAAGATTAGAAGTTTAATCACAACTTCAATAGAACACGCCAATTTTAAGAATACTTCTATTGACAGATAAGAGACTTACGTATTGTTGGTATAAGCATAAGTCACAACAGTTGCAAAGCAATAAAATCCGGCATAAGAGACCATCCGTCGAAACTTCTGAATCTTTAGTATCTCGTAACATGTATCATAAAGACCCATAATTGATGTAAACTCTAAATAAGCTCTTAATCACCTGGACGATGTACGAGAAAGAACATAACCATAAGATATTATAAGATTTGTCAAGATGGTAAACCAACAACACTTTGAGCATACCGTTACATCATGCAATTTAAATGAATCCTTTTCCAAGTATTTCAGCACCTTAGTGGCTCGAATTCACAGCCAACATTTGGAAGTAGGAGTGAGGGTTGTTCTAGCAACCTAGGGTCAGCTAGGGTAAAATCCTAGGTTTGCAGTAATGCAGTGGTTAATTTTTGTTGTTGACTAATGCTTGATAGTGATGAGAGGTCGACGGTGGTGTCAAACATTAGTTTCGATGGCAGGCTGGCGGGTGTTTTGGTGACGGTAAGTGTACATCTAGATGATGATGTATAAATCTAGATATTTTTGTGTCATTACATAATCACATTCAATCTAATATGGGAGTTGAACCCACATCTTGTGCATTGCACACGCTCTTGCAATTGAGCTAATATGTTTCACTGTAGAATAAAATGATGCAGATTGTACTTGCTCCTAATGCCAAACTCCACCATACAAAAGAAAATTTGAGTATATAAATTAGTCAACAGATACTAAATTGAGGTGATACTTCAATCAAAATCAATGCAACCATATATAATATGGAGAAGAGTGACGACAAATGAAATATAAACTAAAATTTTGCAAAAAAGAATGATAAAATACTCGCGCAACATTCTTTACCTTTTACTTATTGTTTTTTTAGTCTTCTTTTCATCCACTAAGTATAAAAAAGAATAAGAAGGTCATAACAGTTGTTGACTATAATATCAAGAGGAACTAACATAGTCTCGAGTCATTCTTTGAGCTCAACTTATACATGTATATTGCTTTACCTTTTCAGGTATGTAGTCAAAAGGACATACTCTTAGCAGACACTAACTGCATACCTACACATGTGATATTAACAATAGTACTAAAAGGCTATACAAAAACAACCGAAGAAAAAATATCACACGCAGATAAGTAATGTGAGTCACTAAAACATCAAAGTAGTAATGAAGCTGCAAATGTCGTAAAAATTTGAGCGACAAAAAGTTAGAACATGAAATATCAGGAGAACAATATGAACCTGCTCTGTGGGATAGAAGGTTAGAACAGGAAATATCAAGCGAAAACAGTCCACTTCACAAATTACCAACCCCTTTGTAGGTGAACGACACTTTCTCATACAAAGAGCAGTGAAAAAAGTGATAACTTTCACATAATATGCCAATACAGTCCATGTTCATTTCATCAGGAACAAGAAAATCCAAATCAAATCTCATTCGAGTAAAGTTAAGTACCATCCAGATCAATCAGGCAAAACCGTTGCGAAACAACATAAAAAAAAAAAAAGCAAACAAGAATCAGATTTTACGATTAAGCTTTCAAGTCCATGAAAAAATTTCAGTTGATTTGTAGAGTTTTGTAAACCCTATCACTACGAGAAGAATGTGATACGCTTAAGTTTAAAACTCACTATGTCCACAACTATAATTCATAAATACGGAGTAGTTTAATTATCAAGATTGCTCAGTATGATTATAATCAATGGTCATCATAAAGTGGTAAAAAATATACTTAATCGTAATCTAGAAATTGAGTCACTGAAAACAATTATGGACCTAAATCAAAAGCAGAAATCAAAATATATGACAAGGTTTAAATCAACAAACATCTCTAGTAATAAAGCTACAACATAGAATCAATAAGATTAAGCATGATTCAGAAAATAAAGAAAAAGTCTAACCAAATATACCATTATCGACACACCAACACTGAAGCCGTATGGAGTATATACTCCCAATACTAGTATTAAAACTTGCATTCAGCAGAAGCAGTATGAAGTACATAATCCCAATACTAGTACTAGTTTTAAAACTCCCAATTTTGTTTTCGGCTTGTTAATTATTACTGGAGCTCGTAAGTAACATTTCACTAACAACGTTATTACAAAACCGTATGTAGCAGTTAAAAGCAGCAGTAATTAGGTTTGGCATTACGCTACTAAAGCTAAATGGGTTTTTAATATAAAAAATAATTAGGATCCTAAACTTGATGTTGGAAGCTTCTACTGTAACAATTGACAATTCTCCTTAGAAAGTAGCGCACTAAAATTAAGTAGTCCGTACATGATAAACAAAGTTATTTTAAGGGTATCATTTCTGAACAAAAGATGGCGCACATTAATATTTGGGTGCCTAATATTTGTGTATTGAAGTAGAGAAATCCTAAATTATCAATATCTAAGATGCAACCATGAAACAAAATAATCCCCAATGCACACTTTAAAGAAATTCGAGATAAACTCAAAAAGCCAAATTTAAATGAACTAAAGAATGATCAAAACACAAAAAAATAAAAATAGAGAAAGAAACCTAATTGCAACGATTGGAGAACAGAGGTGGAGCAATTGATTGGGAAACAGCAACAGCAACTAAAGGAAACCCGGTTTAAATGATTCTACCTCACCGCTAATTTAAACAAAGAGTATAGAATTTTATATGTTTTGTATTAGCCATGTAGGACACCATTTGGTTCGGATTAGCTTAGGTTGAATCTACCTAATGTTGTGAGGGGAAGTTTCCTTTGAACTTGTGGGTGGATTTGGAAGTGCCGCTAAAGGAAACCCGGTTCCTGCGGGAAGTAGTGGGCTACTAGGTTGCACGAAAACGGACACGGACACCGCACTCCAAATTTTTTACGACACAGGATATGGCAAAAAAAAAATCAATATAAATATTGAAATAAAGGGAATTTGAAGACCATAATAACCAACATATAAATTTTGGTCATTTAAAGGCCACAATGTCGTAAAATGACAAAACCAATATTAATGTCTTACACGTCAAAATCAAACATGTCTTACAAACTATAAAGATCCAAATTACAAACCCAAATTTAAATAAACATTCAAGTCTTGCAAAATAAATGAAAAGCATTCTAGCAATTTCCGTGTAAAACCCTCCCGTGTAAAACATTCTAGCAATATCCGAATCCAAATGGTTACAACTTTGTATATTCAAAGTCACAGTAATGGTATTGGTGGATTTTCTTTTTTTACCAATTTGGATATGTGGTTGCCTAGAGCTAACATCAGATGAAGAAGATTCATTAGGAAAAGGAGGAACTTTTGGTTTTGTAGCTTTTCTTTTAGCCTCCGCCGCATCATCCAACTTTTTCAATTTAACTAGATCATCGATTGACACTTTCTCACAAACACTAACTCCCTTCCCCGGAATTTTCAATAAGTGAGCCCTCACTCTAGTATAAGTGCCACCCTTAACAGTTTTACAAAAGTGACATCTCCGCCTTGTGTCCCCCTTATCAACAAATCTCTACAAAGGATTATCCTCAATGTCATCACTTTGAGCTCTAACACTACCACCACTAGAATCCATAGTTATCAAGCCGAATATCGTCTGTAAAATACTAACATTAAAAGGCAACAACAATGTTTATTAAACAACTAAAGTGAAGTAGTGAACTACACTAAACTGACGGAGACATTAATAACAATACTTGTCAAGTTCACAAAAACTAAAAAAGAAATAAACTTGGAGCAATATGAAGTTATGAAGCAGAAAATGACGATCATACAAAGAAGATTGAAATAAAATACTTGAATAATCATCAAACTCTTCCTTAATCATATCCAAATCACCCAATTGAGCTGCTCTAAAATACCATTTTATTATACAACGGAAGGCTAATGTGACGGTGGTGGTGGACCCAGTGGCGGTGGCGTCGGGTTTCGCATACCGGAGGCTAATGTGACGGAAGGCGGCGATGAGAAACGATTATACGAACCAACCCCAAACCCAAGATTAATTAGGGACTACGAAGTAACGAACCTGGATTAACTAGGGAGCCGGCGACGACGACTGGACGGCGACGGCGACGGCGGCGAGGGGAACTGGAAGGCTGGAATGTGTGTCGTTCAATTGTTCAAGTGAGTTATGTCGTTCTATTTGAAAATAGCAAATTCACTTATTCATTTAGTCATTTAGCCGTGTCCAATTAAAAAGAATAGTGCTAAAAAACGTCCACACATTACTAAATAATGTAAATTCTTTGCAATCTTCGGTTAAAACGGTTTTCATCATCTCCACCAGTGACGTAAACACAATAAAACTAGTAACGATGTCAAAAATGATACTTACTTTTATTTTACGTCCATTTAAAAGACGGAAACGTAAAAAAACGGACGTGAATAGTACACGTTCGGACCTAGGTTTGGACGTGAATAGTACATGCCCAGACCTAGGACTTGACGTGTACTATTCACGTCTAGACCTAGGTCCAGACGTGTACTTTTCACGTCCAGTTTTTTTTTTTTTTTTTTTTTTTTTTTTTTTTTTTTTTTTTTTTTTTTTTTTTGCAAAATAAACATTACCGACGTAGATCGCTCTTAATATGATTTTGGCCTCGTGGATCGTTCTACACTAGTCCGTTGTACACAAATCCGTTCAAACAATGACGATTATATTTTATTCCTCCTAAATCTACAAAATTAATAAAAAATTAGTTTAGATTACTTTCGTATTTGATTCGTTGATTTTGGTGACGGAATTGAAACGATTATTAAAAAAATGATGATGCTATTATAAGGGGTTTGCTATATCCCGCCCCCCATTTTACTCATCCCCTACAACTACTTTCTTGCCCTTTATTATTTGACCAACAACTTTTGTTCTTTCCCCTTTATTATTTTAAAATTCGATTTTTAAAATCGCTTTAAAAATAAAACCGCTTTACGTTAATTTCAAAACAATTGAAATATTAAACAACATTAACGTGTTAACGAACAAAATTATCGTTTTAACGTTAATTTTTGTATATGATTTAACGATAATTAATATAAAAAAACGCTAACTAATAAAAATCATTTGACTTTTTTTCAAAAAAAATACCGATTAAATACAGAAAAACTTCAAACGGCCATAACTTTGCGCTCGGGAGTCCGTTTTCGATGATTTTTTTTTTCAAATCGCTTATCTCGACGAGACGAACGCAATGGTAAAAAAAATTGTTTTCAATGGCCCATTCGTGTAAAACACACGAATTGGCCTGGGCCGATTCATGTGGCTTACACGAATGGGCCTAGGCCAGCTCGTGTAAATCACACGATGGGGCCAAGGCTGACTCGTGTGATTTGCACGAATTGGCCTAGGCCCATTCGTGTAAATCACATGAATCGGCCCGAGCCAATTCGTGTGTTTCACACAAATGGGCCACTAAAAACAATTTTTTTTTATTTTTTTTTACCATTGCATTCGCCTCGTCGAGATAAGCGATTTGAAAAAAAAAATCATCGAAAACGGACACCCGAGCGTAAAGTTATGGCCATTTGAAGTTTTACAGTTTTTAATCGGCATTTTTTTGTAAAAATTTAGATGATTGCTATCGGAAAATGGAAATTCGTAAATCGAAATGTACCGTCGCATTTCCGGTGTTTCGACAATCTTCATCTTCATTTTCCGTGTTATCCCGTTCCTCCTCGTCATTTTCGTGACCCGTATTGTCGTTTCCATCATCATAACCGCTTTCCTCGCCGTAACGATAATTATTGTATTCATCGTTATAACGATAATGTTGTTGCGCGTTCCAATCGTTTGCAAATCGAGGTTCGTTATCTAATTATTGTACGAATTATAAAGATAATCGAAAAATTCATTACCGTCACTCATTTTATTTCGAATTAACGGAAAAAATGAATTTAGAGAGATGTTTTAGTGAGAAGGGCAAAATTGTAAAGTGAAATGAAATAAGGGGGCGGGATGAGTAATATAGGGGCGGGATATAGCAATTTTGTATTATAATCCTACTAAATATTTTTTAGTTATTTTAGATTTTTTTTTTGAAATGTTGTGGTTTATGTTGGAGATAATATAATGAGGGGCAAATTAGGAAGTTCATTACATTTGTCGATGTCATTTAGTAATTTGTCGACGTCGAATAACAGCTTGGATTAAAAAGGGTCGTGTCCGACACTCGAATAATTAAAAAAAAAAAAACAAGACACGGTTTTTGCGGTGTCCATAACGTTTCATGTTGTTAATTGGGAAGGATGAAATAATAATTGGATTAATTTTCATGTGTTGCCTTCTCAATGAGCCAATACAATATATATAATACAGGAGACGGAATACGAAGCATCATTGCTAAGCCCAAAGAGACAAAGTAATAAACAAATAGCAACTAACTAGAAATAATAAATGAGACTTGGAAATAGGGCCTAATACTACGGCCCTAACACCCCCCTCAAACTGGAGCATGGAGATCAAGAATGCCTAGTTTGCGGAGAAGAAAGCCAAACTGCGAGGAAGCCAAGGCCTTCGTAAAAATGTCAGCAAGTTGTAGATGAGTACCAACATGAGACGGTTGAATCAAGCAATCGGAAATGGCATCATGAATAAAATGGCAGTCCACCTCGATGTGTTTGGTCCGCTCATGAAAAACCGGATTTTGAGCAAGATCGAGAGCGGACTTACTGTCGGAATAAAGACGGAAAGGTCGAGAAAGAGAAATACCAAGACTAGAAAATAAACCATTGAGCCACTTTAATTCACAAAGAACCGCGCGCATTGACCGATATTCAGCTTCAGTAGAGGACATGGACACTGTTTGTTGCTTTTTAGTCTTCCAAGAAAGAGGCGAATCACCGAGAAAAACGATCCACTCAGAAATTGAGCGACGAGTAAAGGGACAACCAACATAATCGGAAGCACACCAACCAGATATAGTGAGAGTGCTATCAGATCGGAGCAAAATACCCTGGCCGGGGGTACCCTTAAGATACCGAACCACGCGGAGAGCATCATCCATATGCTCTTTGCGCGGCTGATGTAAGAGCTGAGACAGAATATGAACGACATAGTAGAGATCGGGACGAGTGAGTGCTAGATAAACCAGACGACCCACAAGACGTCTATGAGACGCAACATCCTCCAATAAAGCACCCGTCGCTAAGCCAAGGTTATGATTTTGCTCAAAAGGAGTGACAATGGGTTTAGCACCTAACAACCCAGTCTCGGAAATAATATCAAGAGCATATTTACGTTGGCAGAGATAAATACCCTTGGAGTTACGTGCCACTTCAATGCCTAAAAAATATTTCAAAGGACCAAGATCTTTCATATGAAAGCGCGTGCCAAGATAAGCCTTGAAAGAAGTAATAGCAGCGGAATTATTACCGGCGATGACGAGATCGTCCACATAAACAAGGACGTAGAGACAGACCTCATCTTTGGAGTAACTAAATAATGAATAGCCAGAATAAGACTGAAGGAAACCATACTTTCGGAGCGCATCCCCTAATTTGGAAAACCAACAACGGGGGGCCTGACGAAGGCCATACAAGGACTTGAGGAGATGACAAACTTTACCTTCTTTACCTTTGAAAAAACCTGGGGGCAATTTCATATAAACTTTTTTAGATAAATCACCGTGCAAGAAAGCATTGTGCACGACCATCTGATGAAGCTCCCAGTTCTGAATGGCAGAGACAACGAACAAAGTACGAACAATCACCATTTTGACAACAGGGGCAAAAGTTTCACCATAATCAAGGCATGCAACCTGATGATTACCAACAATAACCAACCGAGCTTTATATCGTTCAAGACTCCCATCTGATTTATATTTAATCTTGTAAACCTAACGACAACCAAGAGCCTTTTTATCAGAAGGGAGATCAGTAAGCTCCCAAGTTGAGACACCCTCAAATTTGCGGAAAAATATACAAGTAATTTAAATAAATAAAAGATGAGAATACGTTTCCAATAGGTTCACTTTAGTGAAAATCGTAAATTTTAAAACCGGAACCTACTATTAAATATATTCATCATAACAAAGGTGTCTTAAAGAAAAAGGTTCATAACAAAAAGGAAATAATATTATACATAAGAATTATCCTAAACGGGAGACATATCTCCCGTATAAATACGGAAATAAAAGAGTGTATAATAATATACAATCCTAAAGAACCGAATATAGGTCCAAGGTAAATACTTCGCTCGCTAGCTCGTCAATGTACCCAATGTATGCATCACAAACCTGCCAACCGCATTAAATCTAAACACGGAAGCCACAGTCAGTGGGGAGTAACTCCGAGTTCTCCCAGCCACGAAATGTCGAGTTTAATAAAACATGAATAACATAAAAGAGATGTATATGGAAAAATACAAAACTTAACATATACGATATGCTTTTCATGTTATGAAACAAATAACTAACATATAACCTAGCATGTGAAAGCTATCCTGTGAAACCGTTAACAATCTATAACTCGAGGTAGGGAAGCTGGTATGCTGGCACAGAGGTTACATTTAAAACATGGCCCTGATACACTCAAACCCTAATCATACTAACTATCATGTGAATCAGTTAACAACCGGTAATCCAAACTCTATCAACCTTAGACGGCTTGCATCTCACCTTCTAAGACTCATAGAATCATCAAACATGAAAGACAAATACTTCTACAAACAGGCATAAGTTCTTAGCACAGTCAATAGACGACTTCTGTAACTCGAGGCTATACCACAAGGTAGGAAAACATCCTAATCCTAGACTGATCAGACCTAGCGACAACAGCTAACCCATTCCCTGTCTCATGACCAAAAGTACATGAGAAACTCTACTAGGCGACCCCCTAAGCAGAGATGGCTAGTACTTAAGCTGGCTTCATTCCCAAAGTGGAAGCAATTAGGCAGCCATGCCCCCGGCTTGGTATCAAAAGGCCCAGGCCAGTGACACAAAAGCAATTAACCATGAACTATATACTCGTTAAAGATAGTAAGGCCTATCTATGTCATGGTCCA
Organism: Heliosperma pusillum; assembly: GCA_022085475.1. Taxonomy (NCBI): domain Eukaryota; kingdom Viridiplantae; phylum Streptophyta; class Magnoliopsida; order Caryophyllales; family Caryophyllaceae; genus Heliosperma; species Heliosperma pusillum. The sequence goes on along the minus strand of JAIUZE010070574.1, from coordinate 11,229 downwards.
AGATACTCATTTAGAATTAGAATGGTCAAGACGCCATATACTCATAATTCTCTATGGGTACTTAGTCAACACAACATATATCATACAATTACACCGTCACGGGAACAACTTCCTATCATGTGACTAATTGCATATAAATCATATTCAAATATCATATCGCCTCATATCTACTAAGGCTAATTCATTAGTTAAATAAAACCTTACTTGAAGACAAATCCCCGACCCGAGTCCCGCGACGGGTCATCAGTCAAAACGGGGCTGACTAGATCTTAGTTTGACCAAACCCGTTTGGTCAAACCGGCTAGAAACAGAGTCTTTACCAATTAAACTTGAACATAAAATCATCATATTCATCTCATGCTAATTTATTCCAACTTTTAACATGTGAATTATTAAAATCATACAAAAACCCGCTTGACTTAAAGGATATCATATTAAACTACAATCTCGTATTATAATTTCTAACATGTGAGAAATAATAATATTATGAAAACTTTTAATTAAATAATTTACTTATTAACATTTCCCACTTGCCAAATATTACAAAACACGGTAAAATGACAATAACTCAAAAACCGTCACAAGTCCAAAGAGGGACCCACGGTTCATGGGTTGAACCGGTTTTGGTCATCATTTCTAAAAATCGTTCCTTAATATTTCCCGCATGCTTAACATATTTAAAACCCGTCAAAACAACAACAAAACAATCAAGTATCGACTCAAACTCAAAGGACCAAAACACGGACCAACCAGACCGGGCTGCACCGGGTCTGAACCGGCCTGGTTTGGCTCGGTTTTCCAGCCACCAAAACAGCCACCCTACGGCCACCACCAACATCAACTCTAAATTATTTCTAACATGTTTTAATTAACAAACAACCATTTTTACAACCAATTTAACCATCATCCATACAAAAATCATGATTATGAACAATTCATCCAAATATGTCAAGAACACTAAACATGTTAAAAATTCATACAACATAATAAAAATAACAACTTATCATGTTACTAGTTAAAAACCATAAATAACAATAACATAAACAAAAACAAAAGATATGTAACATTAATTCGTCGAGTAACTCGGAATCGTTACCTTAGCTAGCAAAATCAAGTAGCACCAAAAATAAGAAGTATAAAATAAGAAACCCGCCTACTAATCTTCTCCCAAAATATACGAGTCACCAAACTCGTCTTCAAAATCTTCTCTTGAAGATGAAGAGCGAAGAGGAGACTCTAGAAATATAAGTTAGGACGGATTTGAACAAGTAACGAAGGTTTTGTGACGATTTTGCTCAAGAACGATGAAGAACGATGAATAACGATGAAGAACGATGATGATTATATTAAAGAAGGTATTAATTAGATATTAAGTCGATTTATTGTAAAATGAAAAGATAGTTAGTGAGTAAGAGTGGAATGGGCCGTGTAAATATAGAAGAATTATGGAGTCGGGTTTTGAAATTGTTGTTACGGGATTGACTCGGGTTTTATAATTATATTAAGGTAATTAATTAGATATTATTAGGTTTTATAATAGTTTAATCAAATATCTAGATATTAATTAGATATTATGTTATTGTAATCAAAAGAAAGAAAATATCTAGCTCTAAGAGAGGAAGGAAGAGCCGTGTGGATCATAGGAGAATCGGGTCTGTTTTTAAACGATTTGCGTAATTTTTGTTGACGGATCGATAAAGTGAATAAATATCTTAGATATTCGTAGGTAGTTAACGAAAGAATTAAAGATCCAAAGTGAGTGGAAAAAGATGACATGGGAGTGTTGGAATATGCCAAAGTCGGGTTTTCGGGTTTTGTTTGCAGGATTTAAGATGATCGGGAATAGTGAAATGCATCGTTCGGGGTTTTAAACGTTAAAAGTTATTCTCCTTAATTCCGATTAAATTAAAATAATTATATTAAAGTTTCTTAAATTCAAATAAAATCTTAAGTAAATTAAAATAAATTAAAATAGTAGTTTTCAAATATTTTTCGGTCTTTGCCAAAATTACGGGTGAGTCGGAAAAGTCACCACGAAAGTCAAAGTGACTTCACAGTCAAAGAAAAGTCAAAGACGACTCAACAAGTCAAGACAAAGTCAACAAGACACTCCAAGAGTTAACGAAGTCAGTCCGACTTAAAAGCCAAGAAAAAGTCAAAGCTGACTTCTTTAAAACGGGATTCTCATGGAAATTTATTGCGGCAAATTCAAATACGAACTCGGAAATTCCAAATTCGACTGGAAACAATAAATTCTAAATTAAAACTTAAATTTGCTGAAAAGTATCCGTAAAATATTTTCACTAGAAAAATAGGGTACATTTCGGGTTGTTACAAAGTGCCATTATTTCAAGAGCGGTGATTTCGTCTTGCATAGCCTTACACCAGTTAGGGTCTTGAACAGCGACCCGAAAATTAGAGGGTTCAATCCCGGTTGTTATTGCTGCAAGAAACTGACTATGCTGAGATGAAAATTTATTGCAATTAAGATAACGAGTAATGGCATAAGGAGTACCTGAGGATGGAGATTGTGGTGAGTCGGGGGGCGTGAGAGCGGAAGCGGTTGTAGTTTCAACAACATAATAATTAAGGTGAGGAGGAGGACGCTTGGGTCGTTTACCACGACCAAGCGGGGGAGACACAGTAGTTACCGTAGGTCTGTTATCGGGAATAGGGGAAGAGAACTCGACATGCTCGTTGGGAGAAAGTCCGGGAGAATCAGAAGGAGGGGGGTCAACAGGGGGGAACCGCATTGATGCGTGTATTTTATATAGACTTTCTAGTCCATTTATTGCACGCATTTCTATGTCATTTAGGTGATATTATGTCACCATATGCCCCTATTTGGCTACTTTGTACTTTCATTACTATTTTGTAGGTACAAGCTGTGTAGTAGCAGAAACCGAGCCGAAACAGTCCACTTTGCATGCATTTAGGAGAATGGAAGGAACGGAACATAACCTCTTGCATGGGAAAGCGTGAAACCGCTCGCAATCAAGTCCAAAGCCGTGTCCAACACTGCACGATAGGCCAAAAGACCTCGATCGATTATATATTTGGTCGATCGAGGAGCGATGAAGAGAATAATTGCTCGGTCGAGCTGTCCTGTGCTCGATCGAGTAGAAGCTGCTGAAAAGTTGCTCGATCGAGTAGAATTGTTACTCGATCGAGTGATTTCCTAGAATAAAGTCCTCGATCGAGTGGTTATTTCCCTTGATCGAGTAGAATCTATCATGGGCCTTAAGTCCGTAGCTTAATTAGGGTTTAAGAGTCGTGTTTTGCATTATATAAACTCTTATTTACGTCATTAGTGAGAGGGAGATTCAGAATCATTAGGATTCTGAACCCTTAGGGTTCGGAATTATTAGCTCTAATCTTCCATTAGTTTCTGAACTTTATCTTTGGTTTGCATTCGGGTTTATCGACGTAGGATTTGTTCTTTACGCCGGATTTGCTAAGATTGTAAACTCTTTTCCTCTTTTCTCTCTTTACTCTTAACCTTTAGTCTAATTACTGTTTTCTCTTCTTAATTACTGCTTTGTTATTGTTCATGCTTGTTAATTACGGTTTTATTATGTCTTATGTCATATATTTAATCGTCTTTGTTAGCATAGTCTATAACATGAGTAGCTAATTCTCTTGTATGTTGGGATGAGGGAAACTGTAGTAAAGGCATGTTAGGATAGATTAGTTTAGCTAGTCGTGAGAATCGATCTTTGCAATTTAATTGAGGTTTAGTCGAATGAGTGCACGCAGGAGACTAGACTAGGTAGTTAACCCCGACCTGGATCGAGAGATGGGAAGGGAAGGCTTGCTTAGAATTGATAGGTGACTCCTAAGAGGACGAGAGTTAATTAGGAAAATCCCTAGGGCGGTTTGAGACCGAGAGGAGAAACCCATTGCTCTTCTCATTAAAAGATTGACTGACTTAGTTGACCCGTAGATGCCGATACTTCAGTAGACCGAATCCTAGCATATTCTTTCTCTATCTTTATTTCTCTTCCTTTAATCTTTTTAGTTTAGTATAAACCTTTTCAAACCCCCATAGATTGTTACTGGCAGAATTAGATTTCAGTTAATTAGTTCCTCCTTGTGGAGATCGACCCTACTTTCGCTATCTTCTTAGTTAGTTGACTTAGGTTTTATTTTTGGTGTATAACGACCACATCACGCATCCTGTGCATTGTCAAGCACAGGAGAGTCGGGGATAAAATAATCTTCTGAAAACGTGGCAGAGGCCCCCGAAGAATCATCAGTCAATGTGCTGATGGCGTTAGGGTGGTATGGGAAATGATTTTCATAGAACTGGACATCTCGAGAGACAAAGACATCCCCCGTAGTGAGATCATAAACTTTTCACCCTTTCTTATTGTGAGAGTAGCCGATAAAAACACATTTACGACTCCGCTGAGAAAATTTATCACCCCGAGCATTTACATTGTGAGCAAAACGTAGGCAACCAAAAACTCGTAGGTTAATGTAAGAGGGAGCGGAATCAAACAGAATCTCAAAGGGTGTTTTATTTTTGAGAAGCATGGAAGGGGTGCAATTAATTAAATATGCGGCAGTTAAGACACATTCGCCCCAAAAAGAAATCGGAAGATGACCTTGAAACATAAGAGAACGGGCGACATTTAAGATATGACGGTGTTTACGTTCGACCCGACTATTCTGCTGAGGGGTTCTAACACAAGAAGTACGAAATAAAATCCCATTGGTGGAAAAATGACCCGCCATAGGACGAAATTCTGTTCCGTTATCGGACTGAATTACCTTGACTCGTTTGGAAAACTGAATTTCAACCATAGCCAAGAAACTCATAAACACACTAGCGACCTCAGTTTTGGCATTCAACAAATAAACCCAGACCGCCCGAGAGCAATCATCAACAATGGTTAAAAAATATTTTGCACCACAAGAAGAGTGGGTGCTATATGGGCCGCATAAGTCACAATGGATCAGATCAAAGTAGCAGAAGCTTGTTTATCATTTGACCTAAAACTATTCCGAGTTTGTTTGGCCAAATGACAAATATCACAAACATGATCAAAATTTTTAGAAGAAATACGAACACAAGGTAGTAAAGAAACAACTTTAAAAGACGGATGTACAAGCCGTTTATGCCACAAATCAAAATTATCACCGCCACTTACTCGATGAACAACCGATCTTGCCACCACCCGCAAATAATAAAGCCCGTCACGCAACTCACCGACTCCAATCCTCGTCTTCAAAGAATGGTCCTGAATGTGACAAGAATGATTAGTAAAGCTCATAACACAAGCGGTAGCATGAACCAATTGTGACACCGACAAAAGATTACATATGAGTTTAGGAACAAATAAAACATCTCGTAAAGTAAGGGACGAAGTCAAAATAACAGTGCCAACCATATTGGACAAGACCGAATGCCCATTAGGAAGAGTAATAGGGCGAGACGGAATACAGTAAGACTCATGTAACCAACGAGCATCACCCGTTGTTGGAAATTAGGGGCTTTTAAGCCTTTGAGCTTTTTCTTTACCATCCCACATAGGAGAGGAAAGGAAGTGTGTATGTGTTTATATATACACTCCTTCCCTTACTTATCACTAGTGGGTAAAGGGGGTCTTTTGTAAAGACTCTGCGAGGTGCTTAATTCAGCCCGCACACGCGCGCGCGTACCCGAGCCCGACCCGGCCCGGTTCCGGATCCGTGATCCGAGATCCGGGATTTGGGATTTGGGATTCGCCTGCGGCGGGCTGTGCCTATCTTTTTGGGCCTGAGACGAGTGAGTAAGAGTAAGTCTGTTTTGTTTTGTAAAACAGACTGTTGATTTAGTCAGTCAAAGTGACTGTTAGTGCCTGGTTTTCAGGAGCACTAACAGGTCCACTCTCTGACTGCTACTGCTGCTGCTATTGTGGAGTAGAGTTTGCTGGAGCAGTTGCTGTATTTTCCTATAAATACAGCAACCTACTGCTCTCCAAATCACAACAACAATAACTATCTCCTCTCTCATTCTCACTCAATTCTCTCCTTCTGTTCTAATTTATGGGTACTGCTTTTATCACCGTTCCAAGTCTCACAGTTCCGAGTGGGCGGAGCTGCGTGAAGACTGTAGTGTTATCCTTGGGGAACTACTTGTACTAGCTGATCGCCACCACGGTCGTACTGGAAAAATAGTTTTCAAGGCAGTGGCTTTTTACCAGGGCACTACTACTTTCGTCGGTATATCTAATCTCTGTTTTTATTGTTACGGCATATCTCGTCTTACACCCGTGACATGATGAGAAGCCCCCGTATCTATAATCCAGTCGGGACACATACTAGAAAGACGATCTTTAGAAGACGGAATGGACTCGGAAAGGAGAGCATTAACACGAGCTGTATCTTTAGAAACAGTAGCAGCCCCATTCGACTTAGTGCGGGAGCGTGCACGCACCTCTTCAATGGTAAGAGGACGATCGCCCCACCAATCAGGGAATTTTTGGGATTTGATGAAGCAAGAAGCAGCCTTGTGACCTGTAGCAGTGCAATAGGAGCAGATTAATTTTCGTTTTTCTTGTCTTTCTTGGTCACGGAGGCTACGCCAATCTGGAGCGGAAGTAGCCAGTTTGGTGTCATGGCGGACGGCAAAAGCCATGGCATTAGAGGGAGCAGCCACGGCCACCAGAGTCGCACCACCACAACAGAGTCGCTCTTCCTGCAAAACCAACTGGAAAGCCCGGTTTAAAGTGGGCAGAGTATCAAGTGATAAAAGATTGGAGCGGATATTGCCATAGACGGAAAGATCCAAACCCATGAGAAACTTATGCAGTCGTTCCGACTCTTGCCTAGCAATATCGTCTGTATTTGTGACGGAGACAAAGACCGCACTTACAAGCAAATGGCGGTTCGTAATTAGCAATAGCATCCCATAGAACCTTTAAATTACCAAAATAAGTGGTAACTGACATACCCGCAAGTTGACGGCATTCATGGAGGTCAGTTTTAAGAGAATGGATTTTCAACCCATCGACAGTAGAGAATCGCTGTTTCAAATCGTCTCAAAGGAGACGGGCATCTTCAAAATAGGAGATTTTTATGGAGGAATCGATGGTATGCATAATGCATTGAACAAGGGTACAATGGAAAACTTCCCATTGTTCAAGGAGGAAGGCATCAGTGGGTTTAGTGATAGAGCCGTCACAAAAGCCGAATTTACGTCTCGATTTAAGAGACATTCGCATAGACCAACTCCATTCTTCATAATTATCGCTAGGAAGTTTGACATGGGTAATGGACTGACCAGGGATGTCGTGGCTGCCGAGATAATAAGGAGACAAGACATCAAGCTTAGGAGGAGGAGGCGGAGGAGACAAGTCATCGGAATCCTTCGCCATGGTGAAGATAATAGGCCGAAGAACAAAGAACCAGATGACCGAACTCAGTCGAAGCAAGGGAAGACAAAGAGCCGTAGCTCTGATACCATGTTAATTGGAAGGATGAAATAAAAATTGGATTAATTTTCATGTGTTGCCTTCTCAATGAGCCAATACAATATATATAATACAGGAGACGGAGTACGAAGCATCATTGCTAAGCCCAAAGAGACAAAGTAATAAACAAATAGCAACTAATTAGAAATAATAAATAAGACTTGAAAATAGGGCCTAATACTACGGCCCTAACACATGCCTTGTCCCAGCCGTGTCCAGCACGCGGAGGCTCAAAATATGTCGTGTCTGTGCAACCTAGGTACTGGGCTATTTAGGGATTAGATGGAAAATTTTATCTCGGCATATGTCTTCTCATGTGGAGATTGTTCTTCTATGCAAAGCTGAGTTATTAGCTCTCTGGATCGGTCTTGAAAGAGCAAAGGACTTGCAGACAACTAAGCTTCTTATTTGACTTGATAACACATCTCGTATCCAATTGGTTACGGAAAATCAACTTCTTGGCAATAAGCTTAAGCTGAGGTAAAAGATGCAAGGATCTCATTAATTCCCTAGGATGGATAGTTAAGACAAAGCATACTTATCGTGAAGCTAATCGTGTTATTGATTGGTTAGCAAATCAAAGAGTCATCTCTAAGATATTCAAGATTTCAAGGGGTTGATATTCCACGTATAATAGTTAATTAGTTTATTCTTTATGGGTCTTTATGGGATTTACCCCTCTTTGATAAAAACATAAAAAAAATTATAGTGCACTTGCACTTTAATATAGTTTATAGTTGCATATAAATCTATTCTTAAATTCATTTGGGTTCTTAAATACCCCTTTTTTTTTTAAAAAAAAACTCCCTTTTCAAAGAACAATCTTTTAAAATAATGCTAAAAAAATAGTATTTGTCCGTTTGGTCGTTTTGAAAGTATTTTTCAAAATGATGTCCACGTAGGTTCGGGTTTTCCAAACCTGAAACACGGAATAAACACGTCATTACCAATAACGTGTTTCTAGTGAGTAAGAAAATGCAAACTTACAGAAATATACTAAAGTAAACACGCTATTGGAACTAATAGGTTTTGTGAAGGAGACACGCCATTACGCCATTGAATGGCGTGTCTATGTAGTTTTTTTAAAATTTAAAAAACAATAAAAATAATAACTGCTTAGACCCGTCAATCCCAATGGCATGTTTGTTCCGTATTTCAGGTTTTGTAAACTATAACTTACATGGACAATATTGAGCATTGTTTTAAAAATCGTACCTTTTCAAATATAGTTTCCACTTTCCAGTCTTACATTCAAGTATTCAACCTCAACTTTGAATTGACGCTTCGAGTCTAGGAATGAAATACTTTGCTAGTATTGTAAAGCAATAAAATACTAAGGGGGCGTTTGGTTGAGGGTTTTCAGAAAAGGGTAAGGGAATAAAAGTGATTGATTCCCTTTGTGAGTGTTTGCTTTACTATTTGAATCATTCCCTTTACCCATGTCATTACCCCATCTCCATCTTAATCCTTACCCCTCACCCCCCTAAGGAATGAAATTTGATTACCCCTCTCACACCCACCACAATTCATCATCATGCCCAATGCCTACCTGCCACTCAACGACGACCACCACCACCACCACCACCACCACCACCACCACTGTCGCCGCCGCCACCTCAAACAGACTCCCCTTCACCACCCCGTCGCCGGCCACATCCACACGGACTTTTCACTACCGTAGTCACTCGCTACCCCCACCAACAAAAACTACCACCGGGCACAGCGCCGCCTCGACGACGCAATCACTAACACCACAACCCTTATTTACAAATCTTCATCCCACCATAATAACCACCACTTCTAACCCCTAAACAACCTCTCCTCACCAGCGAAATTCCCTCCCCATCCCTAGAAACACTAGATCTACTGTTTTGAATGGAGAAATAGCAAATGGAGGAGCACCATGCGCGGCAAGTTATCGACGCCAGTAAACATAGGGGATTGCGCTGTTGAACGCCGACGACGAGGGAAGTGCCATCTGCATTGTCTGTCGTCGATGGTGGGGATGCGTGGTGGTCTTGTGGCTTTTTTTGATGGTTGATGGTAGTATGGGAGGAATTGGTAATTATTGAATTGTCTTATTCCCTTTGATTGAGCAACCAAACAACAAGTTAAATTTGAAGTAATCACATTCCTATCCCCTTCTTTCCCTTTCCTATTTTCTTTCCCTTTCCCTTTGTTGAACCAAACGCCCCCTAAAGGTCTGTATCATGATTTTCCCAAACTAAAGAGTGATAATTCATTCAAAAATATTTTCACATCAAAAACCAACCGTGTGTACTTCTACTTAGTAGAGCATCACCTCCATAACACAACTACACAAAAGTTATACTCCCCCTATTCAAGGTAAACTTCGCTATTTCCATTTTCGGATACTCGAGTTTTCTTCCCTATTTCCTTATTTGGATGATTGGTGTCGTCCAAATTTTATGTCATGTGGAATAGTATCTATTGTCTGGTCCAAATCCATCCCCTTAATTCAAGACCCAAAATAAAAAGGGGAGTTTACCTTGAATAGGAGAAAGTAGATAAACTTGCTGACATTTACTTATTTATTTAAGCTACCCTTGCTCTTCAGGCTACAAACTCTTTAAATGGATTTTTTATTAAAAACCAAGTTAGTTGGTTTCCTTAGGGCTGAGCAAAAAATTCGATTATCCAAACCGATCCGATATCTGATTCGAATCCGATCCGAATTTTTGGATACCCGATCCGAAAATTAAGTTTGGATCGGATATCCGATCCGAATTTTTGGATACCCGATCCGAAAATTAAGTTTGGATCGGATATCCGATCCGAAATCTTTGGTTTTGGTTTGGATATGGATATTAGAACTAAAATATTTGGATATCCGATCCGATCCGAAACTATAATTTTCTATTATAATTTCGAGAAAATACAATCTAATTTTGTGACACCCTCAAATTTGCGGAAAGAAAAAAAATAATTTAAATACATAACGAAGGGTGTCATAAATAAAAAGGTTCATTACAAAAGAAAATTTATATTATACATAAGAATTATACAAGACGGGAGACATATCTCCCGTATAAATACGGAAATAAAACGAGTGTATAATAATATACAATCTAAGAACCGAATATGGGTCCAAGGTAAATACTTCGCTCGCTAGCTCGTCAATGTACCCCAAATATGCATTCACCACCTGTTCGACCGCATTAAATATAAACACGGAAGCCACAGTCAGTGGGGAGTAACTCCGAGTTCTCCCAGCCACGAAATGTCGAGTTTAATAAAACATGAATAACATAAAAGCAATGTATATGGAAAATCCAAAACCTTAACATATATGATATGCTTTTCATGTTATGAAACAATTAACTAACATATAACCTATCATGTGAAAGCTATCATGTGAATCCGTTATCAATCTATAACAAGAGGTAGGGAAGCTGGTATTTTAGCTCAGAGGTTACCTTTAAAACATGGCCATGATACCCTCGACCCTAATCAACACGTAATAATGTGAATCAGTTAACAACCGGTAATCCAAACTCTATCAACCTTAGCCGGCTTGCATCTCACCTTCTAAAATTCATAGAATCATCAAACATGAAAGACCAATACTTCTACAAAAAGGCATAAGTTCCTAGGACAGTCAATAGAAGACTTCTGTAACTCGAGGCTATACCACAAGGTAGGAAAACATCCTAGTCCTAGACTGATCAGACCTAGCGACAACATCTATTCCATTCCCCGTCCCATGACATAACCGTACATGAGAAACTCTACTAGGCGACCCCCTAAGCAG